>SJYC01093833.1:0-58456 GCA_006408675.1 Madoqua kirkii | reverse complement strand
TTCAGTTTTGTTGTAATATAATTAACACATAAACTTTTGTAAGTTTATAAGAGACACAGAGGTATAGAACGGACTTTTGGCTTCAGAGGGAGAGGGAGAGGGTGGGAAGATCTGGGAGAATGGCAATGAAACATGTATACAATCATATGGGAGATGAAGCACCAGTCTATGTTCAATACAGGATACAGGAAGCTTGGGGCCGGTGTATGGGATGAACTGGGGAGTTGGGCGGGGAACGGAGGTGGGAGGGGGCTTTAGCATGGGGAGATCGTGTACACCTGTGGCTGATTCATGTCAATGTATGGCAGAACCAATACAGTACTGTAAAATAGAATAAAGCATTAAACAAAAAAATAAATAAATAAAAAATAAAGTTTATAGTGTTAAGATTTGATACATGTATGTGTTGATAAATGTTTACTACATAAGGTTAGTTAACACATCCTTCACCTCTCAAAATTATAGATTTTTGCTTACGATGAAGCCATTAAAGCTCTACTTTTATAGCAACTTTCAAGTATATGGGCTTCCCTGGTGGCTCAGATGGTAAAGAATCCACCTGCAATGTGAGTGTCATGGGCTTGATCCCTGGGATGGGAAGATCCCCTGGAGAAGGGAAAGGCTATCCACTCCAGTATTCTGGCCTAGAGAATTCCATGAAGTATATAGTCCATGGCGTCGCAAAGAGACAGACATGACTGAGCAACTTTTACTTTCAAGTATATAAGCTAGTCTTGTTAACTATAGTAACCATGCTGTACTTTAGATCCCCAGAAGCTGTTCATCTTACAGGTGAAAGTTTATACTGTTTGACCAACACATCCCCGTTTACTCCACACTTGAGGCCCTGGAAGTCACCATTTATTCTCTGTTTCTATGAGGCCAGTGTTTTAGATACCACATACAAGTGAGACCACATAGTATTTATCTTTCTCTGACGTGTCACTTAACATAATGCCCTCAAGGTCCATCCATGTTGTCTCAAGTGGCAGAATTTCCTGCTTTCTTAGGGTTGAATAATATTCCTCTGTTTGTGTGTGTGTGTATACATATCTTCTTTATCCACTCACGGACACTTCCGTTATTTTCATGTCTTGGCTATTGGGAATACGCAGTGAATATGGAAATGCAAATATCTCTTTAAGCCAATATACCCCAAAGTGAGATTGCTGGATCATATAGTAGTTATATTTTTAATATTTTGAGGAACCTCTACATTGTTTTCCATAGTGGCTGTACCAATTTATGTCCACCCACAAGGCATGCAGTTTCCGTCTTCTCCATAAGCTCTTCATCATGTAATCTCTTGCTTTTGATAAGAGTTATTCTAACAGGGGTAAGGTCTCGTGTGTTTTTTGTTTTTACTTTTAGATTTCACACTTAAGTCAGATCATAAGGTATTCATCTGTCTTATTGTATATATTCAGCCTTAATCTCTTTCCACCCTTTGACACACAATTAAAACAACCAAATCCACTTCCTGTGGCTACTGCTGAACTCCCAGGCATTTGTCAGCCCTAAAGTCTGACTTTTTTTCTCTTTTGCCTTACTTATAGCGACTAACTGATACTGGTTTGCCTAGAACTCTCCTGGCTTTAACACTGCATGTTCCATGTCTGGGGAACCCCCACACTCCAGTCCCAAGCAATGGGAACCATTGGTCACCTTAGCTACCCCTTCATAGAATTTTTTTGGCAAAGGTCATTTTTGTTTTTAAATCCAATGGACACTATTTAAATTTTATCTTCCTTGAGCTCTCTGAATTTTGACATTGTTCACCATTTCTCCCAGCTCCAGTGACTCTACTGTGTCCTAATTTTTCCTCTGCATCCTAGTTATTCTCTCTCAGAGGATCCTCTTTTTCTTTTCTCTCTTTCAAGGTTGTTTGCTCAAGGTTTAGCCCTCAGTCTGCTTCACTTCTTACCAGTCCTCAGAGCCTTCCTGTAAGGGAGTGACCTCATTTGCTCTGTTGAATAACATGACTGCAATCTTTGTCTTAGAACCTCTCTGCTGCTGCTGCTGTTGCTGCTAAGTCGCTTCAGTCATGTCTGACTCTGTGCGATCCCATAGATGGCAGCCCACCAGGCTCCCCTGTTCCTGAGATTCTCAAGGCAAGAACACTGGAGTAGGTTGCCATTTCCTTCTCCAATGCATGAAAGTGAAAAGTGAAGTGAAGTCGCTCAGTCATGTCCAACCCTCAGCGACCCCATGGACTGCAGCCTTCCAGGCTCCTCTGTCCATGGGATTTTCCAGGCAAGAGTGGGGTGCCATTGCCTTCTCCGTAGAACCTCTCAGGAGCCCCCAACCCTGCTACATTCAACTCTTCTGGAGCCTCACGTCAGTATTGGGTGTGCAGACTGGCAGGACTGATAAATAGTCGCTCTTTGCAGACTATTAACAAGGCTTGTTTACATCAGATTGTAAGACAGGTTACACTGGGAGATACACAAAGATAACACCAGGCTCCCCTGTTCCTGAGATTCTCAAGGCAAGAACACTGGAGTAGGTTGCCATTTCCTTCTCCAATGCATGAAAGTGAAAAGTGAAGTGAAGTCGCTCAGTCATGTCCAACCCTCAGCGACCCCATGGACTGCAGCCTTCCAGGCTCCTCTGTCCATGGGATTTTCCAGGCAAGAGTGGGGTGCCATTGCCTTCTCCGTAGAACCTCTCAGGAGCCCCCAACCCTGCTACATTCAACTCTTCTGGAGCCTCACGTCAGTATTGGGTGTGCAGACTGGCAGGACTGATAAATAGTCGCTCTTTGCAGACTATTAACAAGGCTTGTTTACATCAGATTGTAAGACAGGTTACACTGGGAGATACACAAAGATAAATAACATGTTCTCTGGCCTTAAGGTACTGTTTTTACAGTCTAGTAGGAAAGACTGATTGCTTTGCAACTCCCACTAATTCTGAAAGAAAGAACCACAGTGAAGTCCAACTACAGAGAAAGAGAGTTCAAAGTAGGAAAAGTTCATATCTAGCTGGAAAATAAAGAGTGCTTCAAAGAGTTAGGTATTTAAGCTGGGCCATGAGAGTGACTAAGTCATGCAATGTCAACAGGAAGGGCAGCACAGATGACAGGATTTATGTGCACAAATGCAGAGGGGCAAGACAGCATGGAGAACGTTTGGTGTGGAGGGCTACCTGGGTTGTATGTGCACGTGCCCTCAGAATAAAAGTGCTAAATTAGAAATTGCCACATCATCTATTTATCCCCATTAACAGTGATCACCAACAGCTTATAAATGTTTATATTTTGTCCGTATCCGTATGCAGTGTATTCTCCACAAGTAGAGGGATGGGGTCTGTATGTTCACCATTGTGTCCCAGCATCTACCATGTAAATATTTTGAATTAATTATGAATAGCACAAACTGTGGTTTCAGAGTCTCCAACTGAAGGCAAAGTCTGTGGTGACATTTCTGCCTCCATCAGGCCCCTTCATCTCTAGTTCCTTCTGTGGCTAAGCAGTGAGTGGGTCTCCCAGGCACATGTCCTCTTACAAGTTGACTTCCTAGATTCCTGAAGAACCCTAAATGTTTCCAAAGTCTTTTCAGGAAAGCATGACAGTTTCATGACTCTCTAGGCAAGCCACAGAGAACTGCTTTGTTGGAGCAAGAGTGAGGCCTCTCTTCCAGCACCTGGAAGCCTCCCTTTCTTTGCCTGCAACTTCTCTTTAGCTTCCTCCATGTGTCCTGTCTCTCTAGACCCTTACAATTATCCTGTATAATAGGGGCTGGCCCAGCGAAAAAGACACCCCCAGCATGACCGCCGCAGGGTATACTACTTTATTAAGTCAGAGACTATTGAACACAGCATGCAAAATTATACAAATGTTCATGCATATGCATGTGAATGTTAATTATATGAAATTTATGTTCTGACCTCCTGGGGCTGGAAATATGGTAACTTTAATCAAGGGTTCCCTGAGGGAGGTAATGTTGACAACTTGCCTGAGACGTGAGGGATTCCAGGTGTGTTTGTGAAGGAACTCTTCTGTAAGAGAGATTTTTATCTCTACTATCAATCACTGTTCACCAATAGCTCTCCCCAAATCCCTTTCGTGAACTGGGTACTGAGTCGAGACTACTGCCTACCTTTCTCTACTTGTATCACTCTCATCTGGACAATATATACTTTTCAAAGCACTTTGGAATGAGGCAATATGTATTAACACATTCCATTCTCTAAGTACAAAGTGAGGAAGAAGAGGCATTACTGTGCTCCTTTTATAGATAAAGAATCTGAGGACATTCTGAAGCAATGACGCTAGAAGGAAGCATATTGTCTAAACCAAAGCCAGTGCCTGTGACATACGCTTCAAGTTGGACCCTACACACCTAATGCAGTGTTAGTAGAGGGAAAGACCACGTCTAAAGGTTCCAAACATCTGTGTCTGATCCCAGCTATCCCCCAAAACTAGCTTGTAAAACTTCACCCTTCAAATGTTTGTTTCCCTTACTATTAAATGAAACCATTGGATGAATCAGTGGTTCTCCATTTGGGCTGCACATTAGAATTACCATGGGAGCTTTTAAAAATTTCCATGCCCAAACTACACCCTGCAACAGTAAAATCCAGACTCTGGAGCTAGAAGATTCAGATTGATACATGTTTGTTTATGCTCCCTTGGCTACTTGAAAATGTAGCTGAGGTTGAGAATACTGGCTCTGAACTAAATAATCACTAAGATTTTTCAACACACAGTACACTTTCCATCTGAAGACAATTTGTAGCCTCTGATCAAAATAGCTCAGTTCAGTTCAGTCACTTAGTCATGTCTGACTCCTTGCAATCCCATGAACCACAGCACGCCAGGCCTCCCTGTTCATCACCATCTCTTGGAGTTCACTTAGACTCATGTCCATCGAGTCAGTGATGCCATCCAGCCATCTCATTCTCCCTGCCCCCAATCCCTCCCAGCATCAGTCTTTTCCAATGAGTTAACTCTTCGCATCAGGTGGCCAAAGTACTGGAGTTTCAGCTTTAGCATCAGTCCTTCCAATGAACACCCAGGACTGATCTCCTTTAGGATGGACTGGTTGGATCTCCTTGCAGTCCAAGGGACTCTCCAACACCACAGTTCAAAAGCATCAGTTCCTCGGCGCTCAGCTTTCTTTACAGTCCAACTCTCACAGCCATACATGACCACTGGAAAAACCATAGCCTTGACTAGACAGACCTTTGTTGGCAAAGTAATGTCTCTGATTTGAATATGCTGTCTAGGTTGGTCATAACTTTCCTTCCAAGGAGTAAGTGTCTTTTAACTTCATGGCTGCAGTCACCATCTGCAGTGATCTTGAAGCCCAAACAAATGAAGTCTGACACTGTTTCCATTGTTTCCCCATCCATCTGCCATGAAGTGATGGAACTGGATGCCGTGATCTTAGTTTTCTGAATGTTGAGCTTTACGCCAACTTTTTCACTCTCCTGTTTCACTTTCATCAAGAGGCTCTTTAGTTCTTCTTCACTTTCTGCCATAAGGGTGGTATCATTTGCATATCTGAGGTTATTGATATTTCTCCTGGCAATCTTGATTCCAGCTTGTGGAATCCAGCTTCCTCCAGCCCAGCGTTTCTCATGATGTACTCTGCATATAAATTAAATAAACAGGGTGACAATAAACAGCCTTGACATATATTGTATATTTTTCCAAAAGGAAAATATATGATATTTTTATATTTTCCTTTTTCTATTTGGAACCAGTCTGTTGTTCCACATCCAGTTCTAACTGTTGCTTCCTGACCTGCATACAATTTTCTTAAGAGGCAGGTCAGGTGGTCTGGTATTCCCATCTCTTTCAGAATTTTCCACAGTTTATTGTGATCCACACAGTCAAAGGCTTTGGCATAGCCAATAAATAAGTATTGAGCTGTCCCCAAAGAAACCCATTTAACATTGTCTAACTAAGCTTCTCCCACTCAGGTGTGACCAATGAAAGTCTCTCCTTGTGTGACAGTTATGAAGATCCTATTAATATCCCAGAATACTCGTGTATTATGGTCTACTTTGAAAAAAAACAATTTTGATTGTTTTTTGATTCCCTAAGCTCTTTGGGGATATTGGTTTATGCCTTAGGACATACTCTTGCAAAGTACCAGAATCTGACAGCTCATTCCCAGACGACATGATGGCCACTGCTGCTTACCTGTCTTGGGTTTGGTTGCTGCTATAGAATTAGTATTCTTTTCAGATGTTTTGTCTAGAGTGAAAACAAAGAAACTTCCACATATGTTTAACAGGTTTCAGATGTTTTCAAGACCAACCATGAAAGTAAACCATAAATGTATAAAATACAGAAGAATACACAATGGCAGAAAAGGCAAAAGCAAATACATTTGATTACATCAGACTTTTCAGTGACAAAAGAGCCCATAGACTAAAAACTATCTTGGGTTTGGTTGCTGCTATAGAATTAGTATTCTTTTCAGATGTTTTGTCTAGAGTGAAAACAAAGAAACTTCCACATATGTTTAACAGGTTTCAGATGTTTTCAAGACCAACCATGAAAGTAAACCATAAATGTATAAAATACAGAAGAATACACAATGGCAGAAAAGGCAAAAGCAAATACATTTGATTACATCAGACTTTTCAGTGACAAAAGAGCCCATAGACTAAAAACTTTAAAATATAGGTTGGGAAGAAATATCTATTGCATATATAAGAAATAGAAATGTGGACTATGTAAAGAAGTCTAATAAATCAACAAAACACAGACGAATAGCCCCAAATAAAAGCAAATGAAGACACGAGGAGCTAATTTGTAGAAGAAAGACAAATAGCCGATGAGAAAAGATGCACAGCCTTACTAGTAATCAAGGGAAAACAAATTAAATAATAACAAGGCATCATTTCTCACACTTGAGATTGGCACAAAATGTAAAAAGACTGATAACAACAGGTCTTTCTGAGAAATAGCCAAAGGTGTCTTATTGTACACAGTTGGTAAGGAAATAAATTGAAAAGGCCTTTTTGGAGGACAATTTGGAGTAGCTAATCAATTTTTTTAAATTTACATTCTCTCCCACCAGCAATTCCACTTCTGGTCTCTACACTGAAGAATGACTTGTAATGCCATGCTGTTTACAACAGGAAGAAAACTGGGCAAATTCTAAATAGCTATCAAATGCCTATATGCAAATACAAAGAAAAACATATTTAACTCCAGTGTGCTTAGTCGCTCAGTTGTGGCCAACTCTTTGTGATCCCATGGACTGTACCCCACCAGATTTCTCTGTCCATGGGGATTCTCCAGGCAAGAATACTAGAGTGGGTTGCCATGCCCTCCCCCAGGAGATCTTCCCAATCCGGGGATCAAACCCAGGTTTCCCACACTGCGGGTGGATTCTTTACCATCTGAGCCACCAGGGAAGCCCAGGGGAACAGGTATATGGTGGTCAGAGTGGCCGGCATGGGGATTCCCTGGAGGTCCGGTGGTTAGGATTCTGCTTCCACCACAGGAGGCATGAGTTCCATCCCTCCTTGAAGACCTAAGATCCCACATGGCTGTGGCCATAACACACACACAAAATGAACTGCTTTATCTGCATTATTTCCTCTCCCTACACCTTTTTGCATAAAGTTGTCTTAATGACAGGGCCCAACTCATACGGTTGTATGTTTCAGATGAGTGAATATGCACAAATCATTCAGTGCCTATCCCACACTAACTATTCAAACACACCTCACTGGGAGTATTTTTCTCACCTTACACATTAGAGGTTTAATAACTCCCTGTTACCCAGAAATGTCTTCTTGCTTCTGCCCTTGCTTTTTTTTTTTTAGTCTGAATTCCTATGGCACTTAACATCTATATGTCTTAAATACCCCACCATTTATGTAGTCTTTGAAGAACTACAAGGAATTTATGAGGTGCTGACAGATGAAGCTGTATGCCTGTGTTCAGAGAAACAGCTTTACCTTCTAGGTGTAGAGAATGAAGAGATGACCAAAAAGGGTCCCTCCTTTATGGGTTCTTTATAGCCTAAGAAAACACAAATTTAGCCACATTTTTTTTCCCTTAGGTGAATTGGATAGTTGGAAAGTACTATCATTTGCTCCTTTGGGGGTCAGCTGCACCTAATTCCTGAACTAGTCTCAGGCCCTTTGATGAGACAGCATGTACATAATACCTTTATCTGGACAAATTTTAGGTTAATTCCTCAGGGCAATTAGCTTCATGGCATAATACTTATTTCTCCTTGGTATATTTCCCTAGTTTCTTTTCTTACCACTATAGGGAATATCAAATATATAGGACAAATAGCCAATACAAAATTATACTAAAATGTATGTTGCTGTTGTTTGACTACTAAGTTGTGTCTGATTCTTTTGCAACCCCATGGACTATAGCCTGCTAGGCTCCTCTCTCCATGGGATTTGCCAGGCAAGAATACTGGAGTGGGTTATAATTTCCTTCTCCAGGGGATCTTCCCAACTCAGGTCTCCTGCATTGGCAAGTGGGTTCTTTACCACTGAGCTACCTGGTTTACTGCCCAACTAAAATGTATATTTAAGAGAAAATACTGCATAACATATACATTTCACATTAATATGCAGACCACATCTAGACACTGAGAATCCCTTCAAGATCCCAGCTTCTAAAACTCATTCACTTTGCCTACCACTGCTGATACTCCTAACAGACCCATTTCCAAAATCTCAGATTTCCAATTTTCTTAGCTGTCTTAACTCTACTATATTAGTTGATTTAGATTCTACCTAAACCTTCTCTGGAAACAACTATATCAGATTTTATGTTGCCCTGGTCTACAAGATACTCCAAATATTCAGACTGAACAGAAAATACTTTCTGAGTTTAAAAGCACTATTTCTCTGTACCATCTGTTAATAGCCAGTTTTCAGGCTCTTTTCCTTTGTCTCAGAACTTTCAAACCTGTACACATTTTAGAAATTCTTTTATAATTTTTTCTTATTTTTTAATTGAAGGATAATTGCTTTACAGAATTTTGTTGTTTTCTGTCAAACATCAACATGAATCAGGTATAGGTTTACATGTATCCCCCACCATGTCCCTCCACATCCCACCCCTCTAGGTTGATACAGAGCCCCTGTTTGAGTTTCCTGAGCCATACAGCAAACTCCCATTGGCTATCTACTTTACGTATGGTAGGAGGGATTGGGAGCAGGAGGAGAAGGGGACGACAGAGGATGAGATGGCTGGATGGCATTACTGACTCAATGGGCGTGAGTCTGGGTGAACTCCAGGAGTTGGTGATGGACAGGGAGGCCTGGCGTGCTGCGCTTCATGGGGCGCAAAGAGTCGGACACGACTGAGCAACTGAAGTGAACTGAGCTGAATGTAAGTTTGCATGTTACTCTCTCCATCCATCTCACCCTCTCCCCCTGTCTCCCCAAAGTGTAGTTGCTGTACAATATTGTATAAATTACTGGGGTACAATATTGCAAATCATGCTTTTTAATAGTTCTATTCCATTTATAGTAATTATATTGAATAAAATATTAGCTATATTCTACATGTTATACAATATAGCCTTGTAGCTTATTTTATATCTAATAGTTTGTACCTCTTAACCCCCTACCCTTATATTGCCCCTCCCTACTTCCCTCTCCCCACTGGTAACCACTAGCTTGTTTTCCATATCTGTGATATATATATATATATATATATATCTCACATGTTTATCCATTCATCTATTAATGGTGGACACTAAGATTGTTCTGATACTGTATTCAGTTCAGTCACTCAGTAATGTCCAACTCCTTGCAACCCCATGTACTGCAGCATGCCAGGCTTCCCTGCCCATCACCTACTCCCAGAGCTTACTCAAACCCATGTCCATCAAGTTAGTGATGCCATCCAACCATCTTCATCCTCTGTCGTCCCTTCTCCTCCCACTTTCAATCTTCCCCAGCACCAGGGTCTTTTCAAATGAGTCAGTTCTTTGCATCAGGTGGCCAAAGTATTGGAATTTCAGCTCAACATCAGTCCTTCTATTGAATATTCAGGACTGATTTCCTTTAGAATGGACTAGTTGGATCTTCTTACAGTCCAAGGAACTCTCAAGAGTCTTCTCCAACGCCACAATTCAAAAGCATCAATTCTTTGGTGCTCAGCTTTCTTTATAGTCCAGCTCTCACATCCATATTACTAGAAAAACCATAGCTTTGACTAGATGGACTTTGGTTGGCAAAGTTAAGTCTCTGCTTTTCAATATGCTGTCTAGGTTGGTCATAGGTTTTCTTCCAAGGAGCAAGTGTCTTTTAATTTCATGGGTGCAGTCACCAACTGCAGTGATTTTGGAGCCCCCCAAAATAAAATCTCTCACTGTTTCCACCGTTTATCCATCTATTTGCCATGAAGTGGTGGGATCAGATGCCATGATCTTAGTTTTCTGAATGTTGATCTTTAAGCCAACTTTTTCATTCTCCTCTTTCACTTTCATCAAGAGGCTGTTTAGTTCTTCTTTGCTTTCTGCCATAAGGGTGGTGTCATCTGCATATCTGAGGTTATTGATATTTCTCCCGTCAATCTTGATTCCAGCTTGTGCTTCTTATAGACCAGCGTTTCTCATGATGTACTCTGCATATAAGTTAAGTAAGTAGAGTAACAACATATAGCCTTGATGTACTCCTTTCCCCATCTGGAACCAGTCTATTGTTCCATGTCCAGTTGTAACTCTTGCTTCCTCATCTGCATACAGGTTTCTCAGGAGGCAGATCAGGCGTTCTGGTATTCCCATCTCTTTAAGAATTTTCCATAGTTTGTTGTGATCCACACAGTCAAAGGCTTTGGCGTTAGTCAATAAAGCAGAAATAAATGTTTTTCTGGAACTCTCTTGCTTTTTCAATGATCCAATGGATGTTTTCAATCTGATCTCTGGTTCCTCTGCCATTTCTAAACCAGCTTGAACATCTGGAAGTTCATGGCTCACGTACTGTTGAAGCCTGGCTTGGAGAATTTTGATCATTATTTTGCTAGTGTGTGAGATGAAAGCAATTGTACAGTAGTCTGAACCTTCTTTGGCATTGCCTTTCTTTGGGATTGGAATGAAAACTGACCTTTTCCAGTCCTGTGGCCACTGCTCAGTTTTCCAAATTTGTTGGCATACTGTGTGCAGCATTTTCACAGCATCATCTCTGAGGATTTGGAATAGCTCAACTGGGATTCCATCACCTCCACTAGCTTTGTTCATAGTGATGCTTCATAATGCCTGCTTGATTTCACATTCCAGAATGTCTGGCTCTAGGTGAGTAATCACACCATTGTGGTTATCTGGGTCATGAAGTCATGAAGATCTTTTTTGTACAGTTCTTCTGTGTATTCTTGCCACCGTTTCTTAACATCTGCTTCTGTTAGATTCTTACCATTTCTGTGCTTAACTGTGTCCATCTTTGCATGAAATGTTCCCTTGGTACCTCTAATTTTCTTGAAGAGATCTCTAGTCTTTCCCATTCTATTGTTTTCCTCTATTTGATACTGTATACATTTTTAAAAATTAATCACTTGTTTTACTTGTTAGAACTCTTCCATTTCTGTTCCCTCTTAGATATGTTCTCTCTTTTCTCTGTATTTGCTCCCCTAAGTGATTTCAGGTTCTCCCTGAACCATCCTCATAGCCAATCAATTTCAAAAGATTTTTCTCTACACCTAGTAGTCCCATATTATTGCCTCATTCCATATACATCATTTCATGTTCCATCTTTTATTCCTCTGTCTACCAGCTCCAAGTTATTCCACCTGCATCAGAACTCCTATAAGGACAGTCTGATTCTCTTGTACATACCACTTTCTGTCCCAGTTTAGAATTACTTAGCTTCATAGCTGATATCTCCAGTGTATTATAAATCCCTTAAGAACAGGGTCTGTGGCTGACTCATATTTCTATTTGCCAGAGCACCTAGTACAATGCCTGACATGATAGTCACTCAGATATTTTTGTTGAATGAACTGATGATTAATTGGTAAGTGGGTAGATAGACGGATGGATGAAAGGTAGGGAATATGAGGTGAAGTGGAAAAATTTTGGACTTAAATTCCAAGGAATAGAGCTCAAAGCCGGTTCTTCTGCTTCTCCTACTGTGATTCTGGGCATCCCTTATGCCTCTTTGGGAATCGATTTCTCCAAAGGGAAAATGAGGATATTAGGAGCTGCCTTACCTAAGACTGTTCTGAAAATCAATTGAGGTATTTTATGTGAAAGTGCTTTATGAACTCTATAGAACCTACAAAAAAAAAAAAGAAGGAATCAAATGGTAACATGAAAGCTTTCCACGTAAATTGTATTCAGAAGCATTCAGGTAATTTCTTTCTATGATACCATGACAAAAATACTCCCATCTCTGCAAGATAGGTCAAAGACTAAAAATATAAAGACAGTTAAGTACATTAGCATCAACCACAGTTTAAGTTGTCTTCCCAGTAGCAAGTAGGCGTGAATTTTGATAACTAGTCATGTTTACAGCACTGTTATCTTATATTACAAATCAATTACAGTATCTTTTATTATAAATTTGTGTTGAAAAGCATAAAAAAATCTTGAATGTGTTTTGCAAACATGAGGTTGCTTTTATCCTGTTGGGTGCTCTGCCTGCCTTAGAAATGCAACATGCACACAGTATTTCTCAGGCCTTAGCAGCCAAAAGAGGAGGTTGAGGGCGTGTAACCAAACTGTAGACCTCCATCTCTGCCTGTGATTTCTGAGCTAAGGAGACTCCAGCTGATACCTCCACCTGCTCTATGGGTCACCGTGACTCTCCCCCACAGCTGTCTGGGCACCGTTCTTCTCATGGGGTGTGCAGATGGAATCCAGATTGTTGTTTCCTTCATATGGCCACCAGTGACCTTGAGGAGCCCTGGGGCCAATGTTGTGGCTCATGGGAGGTGATCTGGGAAGTCTGGCTTCCTGACCACTCTTCCACAGTTTTCTCCCTTTGAGACGTGGCCACTTCGAGTCCAGTGGGGAAATACTCCTCACCTGCAAAGTAATTCTGTTCTCGTTTTCACTCCCCTTTCAGGTCCTGGGCAAAAAGACCTCTACAAGGGACAGAACCGATAGAAATATGAGTAGGATACCTCCTAGCATACTCCTCCCACAGCAGTGATCCTATGTCCACAACCCAGGCATGCTTTTCTTAACAATCTCATCTCTTAAGCTAAATTCCTTTCAGTGAGGACCCTTGGACCAATGGACCCATCCTTTCCATTGATAAGTTTGCATACCCTGCTAACAGCATAAGCCTCTGAAAATAAGTTCATCGTATATTACCTGTGCTAAGTATGAGTCATCATCCAGAACGAATATCATAAGACCTCGGATATAAGATCTTTTAAAGAGGCTACTTTTTTTTTCCTCTTGTGGGGGAGACATTATACCATGGTTCTTAAAATGATGGACTTAAGAGCCAGTGTGTGCTCAGTCTCTCTGTTCTGTTCAACTCTTTGTGGCCCTATGAACTATAGCCCACCAGGCTCCTCTGTTCATGAAGTTTTCCCAGCAAGGATACTGGAGCGGGTTGCCATTTCCTACTCCAGGGGATCTTCCTGATGCAGGGATCGAACCTGCATCTTCTGCTTTGGCAGGCAAATTCTTTACCACTGTGTCACCTAAGAAGCCCAAGAGCCAGGGTACCTGCATTCAAATTTTAACTCAACTTTGAGTAAGGTTTTTTTAGCCTTTCCAGTGACAATTTCCTTATCTGTACATTGGAGGGATGATAACATCAATCTCATAGTATGGTTGTGAGGATTATAAAAATTGTTCATAAGCTAGATCATAAACCAAGTCTCAACTAATTTTGAAATATTGAAATCATTAAAAGTATGTCCCCTGGAATTCAGTTAGAGATGAATAACAAAAAGATTACTAGAAAGTGCCCCAAAAAGGAGATTGTTAGTCGCTCAGTTATGCCCAACTCTTCGCAACCCCATGGACTACAGCCCACCAGGCTCTTCTGTCCATGGGATTTTCCAGGGAAGGATACTGGAGAGGTTTGCCATTTCCTTCTCTAGGGAATCTTCCCCACCCAGGGATCAAACCCAGGTCTCCTGTACTGCAGGCAGATTCTTTATCATCTGAACCACCAGGGAAGCCCAAGGAAATGCCCAGCTGATTGGAAATTAGTCAACTCATTGCTCAAATAGGGTACTCAACCTGTGTCTGCCTGGTTTTCCTACACGCACTGTATACCTCAGTTATCAGTATAAGTAAATAAATAAGTAAGTAAAAGATGAAAACAGAAGCTGCCCAAGCAGAAAGCCTAACAAAATGCTGCCTAACGATGCCTCCCTGAGCCATCACATGCAAACAGCTAGGTTATATAGGACTCTCAGAGGCTTGGGCTTCCTCCTTCACATGGGAGAATGTGTTCACACTAAACAGGAGATGTCACCCACTCTTAATATACACATTTGTACAAACACACAGCTAGGTGAATTTCTATAACCATTTTCCAAGAAAACAGCTTCCTGAAAAAAGGGGGAGGTTGTTTATAAGCAATGTACAATTTACTCAGTTCATCTCTCTGTTCAATAAATACAGGAATCACAGGAGGACAGAACTGGAGATGAAAGATACCGTTTCTGAGAAGTGGAACTAAGAGGCTGGAGGCCTTGTGGGCCAGGAGGGGTGCTAGCTGATTCACGAGTGTGATAGCTGAAAGACTGTGCAAATATTTCCAGCTCGCTAAACGATTTGTTTTTGGCTGAGATCAGGACATTTTGTATTTGCATTCATGGTCAGCATTTCCATTAGCACATATGCTAAGGCTACATCTCCTAGGAAACATCAGGGATTAATGATAAAATTGTGAATCATCATCCAGGGTTAGGAATTAACCAGTCCTATTTCACTCAACAAACATTTATAGAACAACTATATTTAGTTAGACACTGGGCCAGGGTAACAGTGCCACTTGATGCAAACATCCAGATGGACTTGTTACAGAGAAAACACTGCACCTCAGATCAATTTCAGGGACAGGCTGGTCGAAGGAAATCAACAGTGGATGTGAAGTTCAAAGTTCTGTGCCCTAGTTAAAGCTCTGAAAAATTTTCCCTGTGTGTCAGCAGGCAAGTTTATTAACCCTGCTGATTGTCACACAAGGGGAGAGTCAACCAGTCATTTCCAAATAAGATAACGAATGCGACAGCTGTTTTAATACGCTTGAGGAGGCTCTTTGTGCAATACTTGGAATGATCTGTAAGAAACTACTGTTAATTTTTTTTAGAAGGTTACAGAAAAGTGCTTTTTCATGTGTGTCAGAAAGAGAGAAAATTAATACACCTGTGGCCTGTTAAATGCATAGACTATCTTCAGAGGTATACACCAAATGTGGTGATATTGCTGACCTCTGAGGAGGGTTTCAGTGTGGACAGTGAAAATGACAAAAAGGTGAATTTTTAAGATACAGAAACTGAAGCATGCAAAGGTTAGATTACTTGCCCGAGGACACCTGGTGAATATCTCAAAAAGCAGGGATTCAGAATTAGGGAATATAATCATAGAACTCAACTTTACCACCATGTCTCACTGCCTCCTGATGTTCTGAGGAGACGATATCTCTGTGCTGGAAAGGTTAATAGCCTCTGCTCTAAAAGCACCGCCATCATCTGAGGAATTCAATCTACTGACCATTTTCCCCTCATTTCCAGGCTGATGTGCTACCTTGGCTGAGAACATTATGTATTTCATTAAATTACACTTTATTTCTCTGGTACAAATCAATACAAAATCACAGTGATTTCTCTAAAAACACACACAACATCCCTGTCCCTGGTCTGTTCTTTTCTTCAATGTCATATCTGAGCACTGGCGAAGAATCACTGATTTTAACAGAAGTCATCCTCCCTGAATGACACTAATTGAAATGTAATTCATGTTCAGAAGACAGCTGAACAGAAAATATGTCTAATTTAATGTATTGATGCCTTTCCAAAAGTCGTTGTCCACCTCAGGGATCTTGGCCAGAGGCCTCTTGGTCCTTTCACTTAACTGGAGATGTTTGTACTGTATTTTGGTCACGGTGGTGGTTCCTGCCTTCTCCTTGTCTCTCTAGTGGCCCTGCTTTAAAGCACTCATCAGCCCATTTGGAATTCTTTCCAGAAATTTTCAGTGTGACCTGCCTGAGCTAAAATTGTTGTTCCTCTCCATTTCAAGTTGATATCCTGCCGAGTCACTTCAGTAAACAGGATCCTCCCCATACCTCACCAGGCCCACCTTCAAAGAAAGTCAACGTTCTCTGGCCCTTTGTGCCAGCAACCTCACTTCCATCCTGCTGCAGTAAGCTCACACCCGTAGCCACACATGGGCCTTAGCATGGCTGTTCAGCTGTCTGATCACAGTTTCCTCTACCTGTAGAGCCATAAAAACCTTCCAAAGTCCTCTTCAAGAATCCGGTACCCTCAGGTCATCCATCATCACTTGGCTTTACTGTCTTTCCTGTTCGACCTGGATCCCAAGGTCAAAGGCTTCAAACCCAGTAACTGCACCATCTCCAGTTCTTCACTCAACAGGTGTTTAGCTACCTCTGCTAGAATGGCTCCCAAGTCTTAGAGAATCCAGTAAGTCTATGCCTCTGCTTCTGCTTCCAGGCTGCTTACAATGGAGAAAAGCATATAATCTTACAGACTGATGACTCCCTCCCACTGAGGCCTCAGACCATGATTCTCTTTCCCACTTACAACAGAGAATGTACTAAAGCTTAAAATGATCCTGTTTCACTTGGGGTTGTATTTAGGTAGTTATAACTGAAACACAAAATAACAGTGGCCTAAACTTGATCTCAGTTTAATTCAATTGAACTATTTTCTTAGTCTCTAAGTATTACACGAGGTCTCTGTGGTCGTGTTTTAGTAGTCTTGGATCTACAGACAGGAAGATAAGACGGTAGACGTCGTCTACCGAAGATCGGACGTCTATTGGAGTACTGTGTTTTCCTACTGGCGAGCTCGTGACCAACAGTACAGGATTTGTCGATCTTTCACTTTCCGGTCCTTTCGTTTACCCAAGGGGAGTTTCGATTCAATAGAGAGAAATCCTTCGGAAGGATCTTCAAGGAATATTATGTGTGTGTGTGTGTGTGCATATATACATCTGTGTGATATCAGTGTACGTCACATTTAGTTGTAAGGGAAACTGGGAAATGAAGTCTTTTAGCTGTCTATGTTGGAAAAGGCAATGGCACCCCACTCCAGTACTCTTGCCTGGAAAATCCCATAGATGGAGGAGCCTAGGAGGCTGCATCGGACACGACTGAGTAACTTCACTTTCACTTTTCACTTTCATGCACTGGAGAAGGAAATGGCAACCCACTCCAGTGTTCTTGCCTGGAGAATCCCAGGGATGGGGGAGCCTGGTGGGCTGCCATCTATGGGGTCGCACAGAGTCAGACACAACTGAAGTGACTTAGCAGTAACTGTCTACGTCACTTACCTAAATAAAATCAAGGCTCTGTTACTAAAGAGGAAGAGAATGAATTTGGGATAAACATCTATTGCCTCTATCATCTTCTTAACCCCTCTTATCCCCACACTACTGTTCTCATTTCAATATGATAACTCTTTTACCAAGGGAAAAAACCCATTAGATGTCAAATCCCTTAGTGCTTCTTCCCTCCACTTCTAACTTATCTGTATATAAAATACCCCCTTACTCTTAGTTAGCTTATTTCTGTCTCAGAGGAAGAAGTGCCTATACTAAATAAAACCTGTGGTTTTAGTATGTGCAATTTAGCATATGTCAAGTATACATCAATAAAGCTGTTAATTTTTTTTTAATTTTTAAACTCATTTACTTCTTAATCCCTTGCCATCTGTTTGTAGTCATTATTCTCCTGGTACTCTTCTAGCTAGGATCAACAATTAATATCAAATTGCTAAAAGCGAAATAAGTTTTCAGAAGTCAGTTTGATAGTTCCTCAAAAATTAAGCATAGAATTATCATATAACCCCACTCTTCCACTCCTACATATATACTCTAAAAAATTGAAAATAGATACTAAGAAGGTACATACACATGCATGATCATAGCAATACTATTCATAGTAGTCAATAGTAGAAACAGACCAAATATCATCAATGGTTAGGTGGATAAAAAGTCATGACATATATATATATATGTGTATATAGAGAGAATATAATATTATTCAGCCATAAAAAGGAACAAAGCACTGATAAATGCTTTAATATTGATGAACCTTGAAACCATTATGCTCAATGAAAGATGCCTGACATAAAAGGGCACATGTTGTATACTTCCATTTATATGAAATACTCAGAACAGTTAAACCTATAGAGATGATAGAACACAGATTGGTGGTCACCAGGGTCTAGGGGAAGGGAAAAGGGAGAAGCCACTTAATGCATACAGGGTTTTACTTGAAGTAATGGAAATGTTTTGGAACTACATGGAGGTGATAGTTACACAACCTTGTTGATATACTACATGCCACTGAATTAGTCACTGTAAAACAATTTTATATTATATGAATTTCACCTCAATAAATTGCTTTTAAAATTTCATTTTGGGAGAGCAGGGGAGGGATGGAGTTAGTAGATGCAGGCTATAATAGTACATAAAGAATGAATAAACAACAAGGTCCTACTGTATAGCACAAGGAACTATATTTAATATCCTGAGATAAACCATAATGAAAAAGAATATAAGAAACAGTGTATTTATGTGTATAGCTGAGTCACTTTACTTTGCTGTACAACAGAATTAGCATAACACTGTAAATCAGCTATACTTCAATTTTTAAAAAATCCATTTCAGTACTCAACTTACTCATACTTTCTACCAGTGACCAACTGTCTATGTCTCAAATTCTTCCTTCCCTTGATTTCTTTTTAGTGGGGGTAGGACATGGTGTATGGCACGCAGAATCTTAGTTCCCCAACCAGGGATCCAACTCATGCTTACTGCAATAGAAACACAGAGTTTTAACCACTGGGCCACCAGGAAAGTACCCCCCACCACCATTTTTACCTTGTAGTTTTTTGAAGTCTCAAAGTATAGGACCCTCAAGAGGCTTCAAATTAATAAATATCAGAGAATGATATAATTTATGAAGATTATAAAATTGAGGGATATCAAGGATGCAGGATCTAAGGAGTCATTTTTCCAAATTCTTCATCTTAAAAAATGGCCCAGCATCCACCCAATCTGAGGAAGAGAAGGTAAACAGTAAAATCTCACAGGAGCTTGAAAACAGAAACCAGTAAACCATAAAGAACCAAGACAGCTGACCTTATCCTTTTTAAAGTCTTTCCATTATTCCAGGAGCTTTTGCATTGTCCTTTGCACACGTTTTTCTGTTAATTCCAGTCACTTTAGAGGGTTTCTCCTATTTGCAACCAATATCTGATGTTTATTACATTCTTTATACTTTTCATATTTTCCAAGTTTTTCTTGAATATGTAATACTTAATTAGAGCATGTTTTAAAGTATAAAGTAATAAACCACCCTATCTTAGTCTGTTGGGGCTGCTGTAACAAAATATCGTAGACTGGGTGGCTTACAAACAAAAGAAGTTTATTTCTCACAGTTCTGGAGCCCAGAAGTCCAGGATCAGTAGTGTCTGCATGGTTGGATTCTGGTGAGAAGTCTCTTCCGGACAGCAGACTGTTGTTTTCTTGTACCTTCACATGGCAGAAAGGAGAGGAAGGAAGCTTTCTCATGTGTCTTCTTTTTCTTTAATTTTTAAAAAAATGTATTTACTTTTGGCTACGCTAGGTCTTTGTTGTTGTGTGCAGGCTTTCTCTAGTTCCAGTGAGTAGGGGCTACTGGCTGCTCATTGCAGTGGCTTCTTTTGTTGCAGAGCACAGTCTCTAGGGCACACAGGCTTCAGTAGTTGCAGCCCAAGGGCTCCATAGCTTGGGCTCAGTAGTTGTGGCATATGGGCGTATTTGCTCTGCAGCGTGAGGGTTCTTCCTAGATCAGGAATCAAACTCATGTCCCCTGCACTAGCAGACAGATTCTTAACCACTGGGCTACCAGGGAATCTCCAAGAGTACTAGTCCTCTCCATGAGAACACCACTCTCATGACCTAATCATCACCCAAAGGCCCTACCTCCTGATGCCGTCACTTTGAGAGTTAAAATTTCAACACATGAATTTGAGAGCCACTTCCATTCAGTCTATAACACAGTGCTACCCTTCATTTGCTCCCTGTCATGATGGACTGACTCCTTGTTCAGCTTCCTTTCCTCCCTCCTGCTGCCATGCCGGTCTGTACTATACAAGGTATAAGTCTGCATTGTCAGACTTCTTTGCAGCTAGGGTGTGGACTCAAACTATGACTCACAATTAGAGACACTTGTGCAAAATATAGAAAGCATAAATGGAGCAGAGGCCTTTTCCTTGCCCCTTTTGACTGCTTCTCTTCTGGCCAATATTATCTCAAAGACAGAAGGTGTTGCACAGCAGAGTCCCAGTGTGTGTAAGAGAGGCAGTTGTGATGAAGGCAGTGGGGATAGTAGTCTCCTGACTTTGATTCTGATCTTGGAGACCTATTCAGATCATGCAGTGTAGGATCCCTGGCTCCAGAGTGATGAGTTTTTCTACTCAGAATTTCTGGGGATGTCCTCAGAGGTGATAACTTTCCAGCAGTTGGTCTTGCTGTTCTGGCAGGAACGATTTATCTCCTCCTACCCTCCCAGTGATTTTTGTTGTTGTTGTTTAGTCACTCAGTTGTGTTCAATTCTTTATGACCCCATGGACTATAGCTCAACAGGCTTCTCTATTCATGGGATTTCCCAGTAAGGATACTGAAGTGAGTTGCCATTTCCTGCTCTATGGGATCTTCCTGACCCAGGGATTGAACCCTTGCCTCTTGCATTAGTAAATAGATTCTTTACCCCTGAGCCACCAGGGAAACATTCCAGTGATTTTTCAGTTCAGTTCAGTTGCTCAGTCGTGTTCAACTCTTTGTGACCCCATGGACTGCAGCATGCCTGACTTCCCTGTCTTTCAGCACCTAATTTCCTTCCTTAATTTTTTTCTTGCATTAAACAGCCTAAGTGGCTTTTCTCTCCTGCACTGAACCCTAACCAATACACTGTTCCACTTTCTATCTCTAGTAGCAGCAGGGAGTTAAAGTGAGATATTAATGATTTTATAGCCAGGGACTCAGAAATGCCCAAATCCTGCTCCACACGTCTTCTCCTTCCATTGGAGAGCCTTAGGGAGCAATCTAAAAAAGGAATAATACATAAAAACCAAGCTACCACTTTACTGATAGTTGTTCCAAGCTTGGAACCCAAGTGCAACACCTTGATAAAGGTTACAGTGGGGCTTGGGACCCCCTACTCTACTTTTCCATCTTGACATCTTATCAGTTTGGCTGAATACAGGCAGGAAGAAAGTTGAAGAGAGAATGAACCAACAGAATTATCTAGAATTCACTTACTCATCTAGCTGTGAAAAGTAGAAGAGAAAAAGAGTTCATGTATTTTAAGTTACAGCAACAGTTAGAACTGGACATGGAACGAACAGACTGGTTCCAAATAGGAAAAGGTACATCAAGGCTGTATATTGTCACCCTGCTTATTTAACTTCTATGCAGAGTACATCATGAGAAATGCTGGACTGGAAGAAGCACAACCTGGAATCAAGATTACTGGGAGAAATATCAGTAACCTCAGATATGCAGATAACACCACCCTTATGGCAGAACATGAAGAAGAACTAAAGAGCCTCTTGATGAAAGGGAAAGAGGAGAGTGAAAAGTTGGATTCAAGCTCAACATTCAGAAAATGAAGATCATGACATCCGGTCCCATCACTTCATGGGAAATAGGTGGGGAAACAGTGGCTGACTTTGTTTTTCTGGGCTCCAAAATCACTGCAGATGGTGACTGCAGCCATGAAATTAAAAGATGTTTACTCCTTGGAAGGAAAGCTATGATCAACCTAGACAGCATATTCAAAAGCAGAGACATTACTTTGCCAACAAAGTTCTGTCTAGTCAAGGTATTGTTTTTCCAGTGGTCATGTTGGACTGTGAAAGAAAGCTGAGCACTGAAGAATTGATGCTTTTGAACTGTGGTGTTGGAGAAGACTCTTGAGAGTCCCTTGGACTTCGAGGAGATCCAACCAATCCATCCTAAAGGAAATCAGTCCTGGGTATTCATTGGAGGGACTGATGCTAAAGCTGAAACTCCAATACTTTGGCCACCTCATGCGAAGAGTTGACTCATTGGAAAAGACTCTGATGCTGGGAGGGATTGGGGGCAGGAGGAGAAGGGGATGACAGAGAATGAGATGGCTGGATGGCATCACTGACTTGATGGACGTGAGTCTGAGTGAACTCCTGGAGTTGGTGATGGACAGGGAGGCCTGGCATGCTACGATTCATGGGGTCACAAAGAGTCGGACACGACTGAGCGACTGAACTGAACTGAACTGATTGATCATCACCATCAAATACATATTAATTTTTAAAATTGATTTGCCTTAATGAAAATACTAGTAGAGTCACTGCTAGCATATACTGATATGTCTGGGATGGAGAGACTAAGAATAGAAATCCTAGATATATTGGATTGGCCAAAATACTTGTTTGGGTTTTTCCGTAGCCCAAAGTGTATTTTTGGCCAATCCAATAGCTCTAATAGGATGTTTGACTTAGCCAATGTGGGAGGCAATGGGTAATATGAACTTTAAAAAGTCCCTTCTAAAGTTTTGCAATTCTACCCCTGCACTCCAAACTGGAAGCACCCCCAGAGTTATTGCAGTCTCTATAAAGCTTCCTGACTCAAATAAATCAACAAACACTACTCTCTATACTGGTAATCACTACCTCCTTAAAGACACCCCTGCCAATTCCTCTCATTTTTGCCTGTGTTATAGAAAAGAATGCATCTTTTGAAAACAAAGAAGGTAAAATTTGGATTTCTTTTTTAATTCAAATTGATCCTTTGTGCAAAGAGGCAGGAGAAAAATCTGAAAAGCTGCATTAGCCAGAAAATTAAATTCTGTTTTGTCTGTATTGTTGAAAATATTGTTTGTTGAATGGTCTGATCATGAATGACCCAAGTTTACAGCTAACTCCTTAACTAGCACTCTGACATATTTAAGGCTTTACATCAATACTGTCCTTCAGAATATATCTTAAGAATTGTGTCATCTCCACCAAAGATGAAATTTCTTGGGGGCAAAAACTGTCTCATTAACACCTACATCCTTCACAGCATTGGCATGTCTTAGTAGACTCTAGGAACCATTGGATGGATGAAGAGGCAGTGGTTTGGAAGCTTAAAAAAAATGATTGTACAGATGGCAGGGTAGATGAATGCAATGAGTTATTTTTGTTACCTCAATCAATATACTCCTTTGGAAGGGCTTCAAGAGGAATCAGTATAATATTAAATTCTGTTGAAAGAGAGATGCAAGGTGCCAGGGATGATAGTAGAACCTAGAAAAACACACACACACAAACATGCTAGCATTGAAAGTTTTGTTTCAAAATTTAGTCAATAACCCTGATTCAATGTTTTTCTTATAATACTTTTTAGTTTTATTTTTCATTTCTTTTATTTCAGTAACCTTAAAGAATGTTATGTCAATATTTGCTCAAAAGTCTGGAACTCAGGTATTCAAAGTACAGTCCCCTGAACAGCAACATCCCATGTCCTGGGACCTTGTTTGTGTGGACTGGGAAGATTTCTGCCATCCCAGTCGACAAGAATCAATCCATTAGCCACTGCAGTGCCCCGCCCCCCCCACCCCCCCATGGTGCATCTTGAATGGAATTCAGAGTAGAGAAAAATAGGAAGCCTTATGCACTTTGGATACTGGCCCTAGACAGTTAAGATGCATATCTCAGGAACAATTTTAATGAGCCCATATTCTTATATTTTCTCAGATAAAGAAAAATAATAAAATTATTAACTTGAGATGGCTGGTTTTGTGATTAGCTGTAATCTTTTGATGTTTGACCACACATGTTTTTTTCCCTGCAAAAAACTTCTATAAATACTGTCCCCTCCCTTACCTCTTCAGAACAGTTCTTCAGAGCTATCTGAGAGGCTGTCCTCCCAGGCTGAAGTCCTCAACAAGGTCACAGAATAAAACTTAACTCACAACTTTTAGTTGTGTCTTTTTCTTCAGCTGACATTAGACATACAGAGTCTTGGGCTCCTCCCTAGACCTACTAAGCCAAAATCTGCATCTTAATAAGCTCCCCAGATGATTCACATACAAGATAAAGTCTTAGAAACATAGGAATAATAAAATGGAAAAACTGGGCTTCTGGAATCACTTAGCCCAAGCAAAGTATGATAAACCCAAGTATTGTCCTTCTGATGGAGAAGAATAAGGTGGGGCAGAAGAGAGTTTAACATGTCAGAACATAAAATGTGAGCTTTGGGGGTGAAGAAAAGAGGCTGTGGGAAGGGGAATGGTGTGTATGTATATGAAGTAGAAGGAACAGCAGTACAGCTCATCTTCTGGAATAACAGGACCATAGGAAACACAGGAGGCTACAGTCAGTGCATTGAAATACGATGCAAGGCCTCCCCTAGGTTCTACTGCACTAAAAGTAGATGGAAAATCCGATGGTACTCAAGTTTCCCCAAAGCACCCTGACTTTTTCTGATATCACTGCTGAGCCCTTCAACTCCAGGAAGAGGTAGCCACGTTCATGGCCTGCTTGAGGGAGGGGAACAATAGAGAATAAACAGCCCAGCCACAGCAGATTTTCTAACTTTGGCTAGAGGCCAAGTGTTACTGAACCAAAATTGGGTCCACTGGCCCACGTGCAATAAAGCCAATCTAGTAATTCTGACTTGCTGTGAAATGTTTATTGTAAAGTGCCAGAGAAGGAGCCTGGGACATCTAATTCTCAAAAAACCTATACTCCTGATGAGTTTCAGGAAAGCATATTTTTAAAGGCCAGGTAAGGAAGGGGAGTCACAGGGTGTGTGATCAGCTTGTGCACAGTTCTCTGGTTGGTTGATGGTCGGGTAACAGGGCAATGTCACAGGAGTTAACATGATCAGTTCTTGAGCTCCAGGAAGCCTGGGGGTCATGTGCTCATGGTCACCAACTTGTTAACCACCATCTTCTTTGGTGGTGGTTTTAGCACCTGTAAAACAACTCGGCAAATATACACCGATACTACTGGGTTGGCCAAAATGTTCACTTGGGTTTTTCCATGTCATAAACCTGCATGAATGTTGTGGCCAACCTAACATTATCTAGGTACTTTAGAGAGAAGCTAAAGCAAAGGATAGTGAGGAGTCTACTCAGGAAGGCCCAAAGGGGCTTGCTCCTTCTGCTTGTTACATAAGTAGCTGCAGTATACTGGGTGTTCCAGAGAACTAAGTCGAATATAAGATGCGAGGTCAGAACCTGAGTGAGGATGTGTGGCTGGTGTGACTGTCCTGAACTGACACAAGGAGAAACCAAGGAAGGCAGGTGAATTGTCTCCACTCCCACTAACTGGTTAGATGATGCTTTCAAATCAGTTCACTTTTTAACTCTAGTTTCTAAAGTTACTTTCTTTGTAATTGCCCTAGGGATTACAATATACATCTTACTACAATTCATTTCATGTTAATACTAACTTAGTTCTGGTAAAATACAGCGACTTTGTTCCAGTATAGCTCCAGTTCCTTCTTCCTTCCGGGTCCTCTTATTGTCATTCTGTGTATGTATACAGGTCAGTTTCAAGTGTGCCCCAGCTTTTATTTTCTACTAGTCACCTCCCAGGACTTTTCTTTTCTTTTTTTTTTTTTCAAAGTCAGGGGGTATAGCTCAGGGGTAGAGCATTTGACTGCAGGACTTTTCTTTTTGTGTGTTTTTTTTTAATTGGAGGAAAATCGCTTTTAAGTGTTGTTGAGTCCTGCCATACCACAACACGAATCATGTGATTATCTGTATATCCGCTGCCTCTTGAGCCTCCCTTCCCCTCCCCTCATCCCACCGCTCTAGGTCACCGTAGAGCACCAGGCTGGGCTTCTTGTGTGTGCACATCCTCTCAGTCGGACAACGATATGTGAAGAGCTAGTTTAATTTCCAAGTTCTCCCTGTTGAATTTTGGGCCACAACCGCAGGCAGGCATGGCTTTTCCTATTTGTTTTCTAATGGGTTTTCTAATTTTACTGACAGTGCGCTTCACTCCAAATCAAGTCAGCCCCTCTGGCAGCTAAGCTGCTGCGTTTCACAGGCAGCCCACCCTAGCACACTTCTGTGTGGATGGATCTCGGCCAGGGGTATGGAGCAGCCCCAGGCAAGCAGGCTACAGACTCCCATTGTTCTTACCCACAGTTTAGCAGCCTCTCATGAATAAATGTTTATCAATTTGTTATCTGCCTCTGTCAATTTGCAGAGCCCTGAAATGGTTGTTTCAGATAACTTTCTCCAGTTGTTTTAGGGGCACAGAATTTGGCATCTTCTTTACTTTGCGTTCCTAGAAATCCTCTTATTCATTTTAATGGGCTTTCAGTTTTTCTCATTAAAAAAATTGGGTATCTTTGTTTCTAGTCCTGTTCTAGGGACCAGGAACTAAAGGTTTTAAGGAACTAGAGGAGTATTAAAATATTGCCTAAGGTTCAGGTATGAGCAAACTTGCCTGACTCTGGCTGAAGTATTGATAGTTTAGAAGGATCTGAGGCAGCTCAGAGACAAGACTGCAATTAGTACAAATTAAAAAGGATGCTCCTTCTTCAAACAAAAATTACTGTTAGTTTATTATTTCACAAATAAATACCAAACCACCCAGGGAAAGTAGAAACCAGGCCTGTAACTCTCTCATCAGTAAAGAAAGGCAAAGAGTAGGGAAAGAGAAAGGAGTGAATACATAAAAGGAGGGGCAGGATTCTATCAAACTTATCTTTCAAATTGGCCCATGCATGTATATAACAAATTATTGTTCAGTTGAACAGTAGTGTCTGATTCTTTGCAACCCCATGGACTACAGCACACCAGGCTTCCATGTCCTTCGCTATCTCCCAGAGTTTGCTCAGACTCATGTCCATTGAGTCTATGATGCTGTCCAACCATCTCATCCTCTGTCGATCCCTTCTCTTCTTGCACTCAGTCTTTCCCAGCATCAGGGTCTTTTCCAAGGAGTCAGCTTTTCACATCAGATGGCCATAGTATCAGAGCTTCAGCATCAGTCCTTCCAATGAATATTCAGGGTTGATTTCCTTTAGGATTGACTGGTTTGATCTCCTTGCTGTCCAAGGGACTCTCAAGAGTCTTCTCCAGCACCACAATTTGAAAGCATCAATTCTTCTGCGCTCAGCCTTCTTTATGGTCCAACTTTCACATCTGTACATGACTATTGGAAAAACCATAGCTTTGCCTCTATGGACCTTTGTTGGTGAAGTAATGTCTTTGCTTTTTATATGCTGTCTAGGTCTGTCATAGCTTTCCTTTCAAGAAACAAGTGTCTTTTAACTTCATGGTTGCAGTCACCATCCACAGTGATTTTGGAGTGCAAAAAATTAAGTCTCTCACTCTTTCCATTGTTTCCCATCTATTTTCCATTAAGTAATGGGACCAGATACAATAATCTTCGTTTTTTGAATGTTGAGTTTTAAGCCAGTTTTTTCACTGTCCTCTTTCATCAAGAAGTTCTTTAGTTCCTCTTCACTTTCTGCCATAAGGGTGGTGTCATCTGTGATTTATGGGGTCGCAAAGAGTCGGACACAACCGAACGACTGAACTGAACTGATCTGCATATCTGAGGTTATTGATATTTCTCCTGGCAATCTTGATTCCAGCTTGAGCTTCAGCCAGCATCTGTATGTGTGTATATAAATATAAATATATAAATGTATGTGTATATGTATGTGCATGCATGCTCAGTCATGTCTGACTCTTTGTGATCCTATGGCCTGCCAGGCTCCTCTGTCCATGGAATTTTCCAGGCAAGAATACTGGAGTGGTTTCCCATTTCCTTCTCCAGGGGATATTCCCCACCCAGGGGTTGAACTAATGTCTGTGGCATCTTCTGCACTGGCAGGTGGATTCTTTACCATTGCCCGACCTGGGAAGCCTGTAAGGTATAGTTTGGGCTGAGGCAGAAAAAGGAAAGACGACCTCAACAGAAGTGCTGCTGCTGCTGCTAAGTCACTTCAGTCATGTCCGACTCTGTGCGACCCCATAAACGGAAGCCCACTAGGCTCCCCCATCCCTGGGATACTCGGTTACCTTTATCCAGGCAAGGAGGGACGATAGTTGGCCTAACAACCAGGCTGAGTGCAGAGAGGGATCAGGGAGGCTCCATATTTATACGGAGTTTTGTAGAAACGATAAGGGAAATGTTAATCAGGTGGGATGTTTGGGGTATTCTTTAGTTGAGATGGCATTTGTAGTTAGGCAGGGGGTGATAAGTCTCTTGGGCAGGTGCAGGGGGTGGAAGGTTTCTGGACAGGGGGTGATAAGTCCCAGACAGATACAACTGGCCTGGAGCATCAGGGCAGGACCTAAAATTTTGTTTTGTTTTCCCCGAAGTTAGATGATTCAGCAAGGGCCTTTGAGACTGTTGTTTTCTTTTCTAGGCCCAAAAGACTCCTTCAAACCCGCTCAAAATAAAGTAAAATTAAAGCCTCTTGCTTGGACACTGCTATAGTCTGAAAGCTTGTGCCCCACAAAATTCACACATTGAATAGGAAGTCAGTCCTCTGGGTGATGATTAGGTCCTAAGGATAGAGCTCTCATAAATGGGATTTGTGCCCTTATTTTAAAAAGCCCCACATGGGAATAGGACTTCCCTGATGGTCCAGAGGCTGTGACTCTGAGTTCCCAATGCAGGGCACCCAAGTTCGATGCCTGTGTAGGGAACTGGATCCTACAGGCTGCACTTGAAATTCCTCATGCAACAACTAAAGATTCCAGGTGCCACAACTACAGATCCCGCATGTCACAACTAAGACCCAGGGCAGCCAAATAAAAAATTTTTTTTAATAAAAAGGCTCCACAGAGATCCCTCATCCTTTTCACCATGTGAGGGCACAGAAAAGTTGGCAGTCTGCAACCTGGAAGAGGACTTTTAGCAGGATCCAACCTCGCTGGCACCCTGACATTGGACTTCAATCCTCCAGAACTGTGATAAATATATTTGCGTTGTTTATAAGCTACCCAGTCTGTGGTATTTTGTTCTGTCAGCTCAGACAGACTACTACAGACACGTAACATTGGTTTCCCAGACCCTCCTAAAGGAAATTTGCAAGGGCCTGGGTAAGCAGAAGCTGTAATGGCATGCACACATCGATGTTCTCGTATTTCTAGCTGTTCAGCTACATCTTGATACTGGAGGTTGCACACCCTGGCAGCAGGCATTCTCCATGCCCTCAGAACGACTCCCTAGCCAGGGGAACTGTACTTAAATGGGGAGTCTCAGATGTGCCAGTGCATCTGAAAGCTGTGGGGGAGCAAGAGAAGCAACCTCGGGGAATAGTCGAGTTGCACAGGAACGAGACCTGTTGTGCGTGTGCAGGCATCAATAAGTGGACATACAGGTCTCCAGGGTAAACGTACATTCTGGATGCCAGTGCAAGTCTGTTGTATCAACAGCTCTCCTCTGCTGCCTCAACATGCAGCCAGAAGTCCCAGACTCTCCACAATCTACCCCCACAGGAAGCACCCAAGTTCGATGCCTGTGTAGGGAACTGGATCCTACAGGCTGCACTTGAAATTCCTCATGCAACAACTAAAGATTCCAGGTGCCACAACTACAGATCCCGCATGTCACAACTAAGACCCAGGGCAGCCAAATAAAAAATTTTTTTTAATAAAAAGGCTCCACAGAGATCCCTCATCCTTTTCACCATGTGAGGGCACAGAAAAGTTGGCAGTCTGCAACCTGGAAGAGGACTTTTAGCAGGATCCAACCTCGCTGGCACCCTGACATTGGACTTCAATCCTCCAGAACTGTGATAAATATATTTGCGTTGTTTATAAGCTACCCAGTCTGTGGTATTTTGTTCTGTCAGCTCAGACAGACTACTACAGACACGTAACATTGGTTTCCCAGACCCTCCTAAAGGAAATTTGCAAGGGCCTGGGTAAGCAGAAGCTGTAATGGCATGCACACATCGATGTTCTCGTATTTCTAGCTGTTCAGCTACATCTTGATACTGGAGGTTGCACACCCTGGCAGCAGGCATTCTCCATGCCCTCAGAACGACTCCCTAGCCAGGGGAACTGTACTTAAATGGGGAGTCTCAGATGTGCCAGTGCATCTGAAAGCTGTGGGGGAGCAAGAGAAGCAACCTCGGGGAATAGTCGAGTTGCACAGGAACGAGACCTGTTGTGCGTGTGCAGGCATCAATAAGTGGACATACAGGTCTCCAGGGTAAACGTACATTCTTGGATGCCAGTGCAAGTCTGTTGTATCAACAGCTCTCCTCTGCTGCCTCAACATGCAGCCAGAAGTCCCAGACTCTCCACAATCTACCCCCACAGGAGATGGGGTTAAACTCTCACAGGAGTTAAAATAAGTCTATAAGGTGAACTGCAAGGAGAGCCAACCAGTCTATCCTAAAGGAAATCAGTCCTGAATATTCACTGGAAGGACTGATGCTGAAGCTGAAACTCCAATACTTTGGTCACCTGATGCGAAGAATTGACTCACTGGAAAAGACCCTGATGCTGGGAAAGATCAAAGGCAGGAGGAGAAGGAGAAAACAGAGGATGAGATGGTTGGATGGCATCACTGACTTTATGGACATGAGTTTGAGTAAGCTCCAGGAGTTGGTGATGGACATGGAAGCCTGGTGTGCTGTAGTCCATGGGGTTGCAAAGAGTTGGACATGATTGACTGAGTTACTGAACTGAACTGAACTGATAAGTGAATGCTTTCCATCTTCTGCCCAGTGCACAATATGAACGACAATACAAGGAAAAGCTGAATAACCAAATATTAAAGGCACAATAAAAAGAGCAATATAAAAATTTCCAGAAAGCAGGACACCATGACTGGGATAAAAGACTTCAACTCTATTTAATTACTGTCTTGCTCTACTCAAGATACAAATTCCAGAGAGAAAGCATCTGATTGCCTTTTCTTGGGCCATATGTCCATACTTTGGCTAGGACAGAGCAAGCTGATTAACAGCCCTCCAGCACTGTGATCAAGCAAGAGGAATCGTCCCCCAGAACAAAATTAGGGTGCTGTTCTTAGAAAGGAGAACCCATGCTAAGTAGGTAAAACCAACAGTTGGCTAACACTGAACAATTAATTAGGTATTCAATTTCTTTACTGTAGGACTTCTCAGAGCCTTTAATTAGAAAATTCTGGTTTTATGAACTTTAATAGGAAGTGAAATATGTAACATTCTTAATTATTTTGCAAATAAAAGATTTTTAACAGAATATTTCTAGAGACTAAAGTGATTAAGATGGCCAAATAGGGAGACTTTGAACTCACTTCTTCTCATGGGCACACCAAAATTAAAACTAGTTACAGAGCAAATACATATAAGAATGACCTGAAGATGAGCAGAAAAGATTTTCCACCAGAAAAGCTATAAAGAAGGGTGAGATGGGTGAGGTTTGGAGATATGGGCTCCCCAGGACCCACATCTCCAGGCTGGTGACCCACAAATAGGAGGAGGAATATTATAACCACAGAAGTCTTCCCCAAAGACCAAAGGGTCAGAGTGCCACATTAAACTCCCTAGTCCAGGGATCCTGTGTTAGGAAGATGAGCAACAAGAATGTCTAGCTTAGAAAACCAGTGGAGCTTATGTTGAGAAGAGCCAGAGGGCTTTAGAAAACAGGGAGTCAATTCTTAAAGGGTACATCAAATTTTCACAAGCTCTGAGTCCCAGCACAGAGCCAGTGCTTTGAAAGGTTCTTGGATAGAACCACTTGCTGATCTTAGCCACTTGGAGAGGCTAGAGGCAGATGGGATTCACCCTGAGGACAGAATGCAGGCAGCAGGCATTTGGGTGATATTGGTACTCGCAAGAGCCCTTTCGGAATCCTCCTTCTGGGCTTAGAGCCAGGGACCTGTCCCACACACAAGCAGGCCCACAGTGGTTGCATGTCACCAGGCCTTGCAAACCACAAAGCCAAGGCAAAGCCTCAAAGCTCCTGGGCTGGGAGCCAGCCCCATCGACAGGCATGCCCACAGTAGTTGACAGGACCATAACACAAGGGTACGTGCAACACACATAGGGGATAGCTCTGGAATAACTCACTCTCGTGCCCAGAGAAGGCTGTATTGCTGGGCTCCATAAAATGTCCCCAATATAAGGCCATTTCTCCAAGATTGGGAAACATAACAAACTTACCTGATACATAGAAAGGAGCATAGAAAATTAAGCAAAATGAGGACACTGAAGAATATGTTCCAAATGAAGGAACAAGACAAAGCCTCAGAAAAAAGAACTAAATGAAACAGAGATAAGCAATCTACTCAGTAAAGAGTTTAAGGTAATGATCATAAAAATGCATACCAAATTCAGGAGAGGAATGGACAATAGTGAGAATTTCAACAAAGAAGATATTAAAAAGTAGCAAAGCTTAAGAATACAATAGCTGAAATGAAAAATGCTATTATAAAGGGAATCAATAGTAGATTAGATGACACAAGAGAAAAAGTAAGTACTCGAACACAGAGTAGTGGAAATCACTGAAGCTGAACAGAAAAATAAAAATGTCTATCTCTGAGTGAGTGACCATACCATTGTGGTTATCCAGATCAGTAAGACCTTTTTGTTGAGTTCTTCTATGTATTCTTGCCACCTCTTCTTTTATATCTTCTGCTTCTGTTAGGTCCTTACCATTTTTGTCCTTTATTGTGCCCATCTTTGCATGAAATGTTCCTTTGGTATCTCTTATTTTCTTGAGATCTCTAGTCTTTCCCATTCTATTCAGTTCAGTTCAGTTCAGTCACTCAGTCATGTCCAACTCTTTATGACCCCATGGAATACAGCACGGCAGGCTTCCCTGTCCATCACCAACTCCTGGATATTACTCAAACTTATGTCCATCGAGTTGGTGATGCCATCCAGCCATCTCATCTCTATTGTTCCCTTCTCCTCCTGCCTTCAGTCTTTCCCAGCATCAGGGTCTTTTCCAGTGAGTCAGTTCTTCTCATCCGGTAGTCAAAGTATTCAAGTTTCAGGTTCAGCATCAGTCCTTCCAATGAGTATTCAAGACTGATTTCCTTCAGGATCAACCCATTCTATTGTTTTCCTCTAATTTTTTCCATTGTTCACTTAAGAAGGCTTTCTTGTCTCTCCTTGCTATTCTTTGGAACTCTGCATTCAACTGGGTATATCTTTCCCTTTCTCCTTTGCTTTTTAATTCTCTACTTTTCTCCGCTATCGTAAGGCATCCTCTGACAACCCCTTTGCTTCTTGCATTTCTTTTTCTTGAGGATGGTTTTGGTCACCACCTCCTATACAGTGTTATGAACCTCCATCCATAGTTCTTCAGGCACTCTGTCTATCAGATCTATCCCTTTAATCTATTTGTCACTTTAACTGTATAATCACAAGGGATTTGATTTAGTTCGTACCTGAATGACCTAGTGTTTTTCCCTACTTTCTTCATTTTAAGTCTGAATTTTGCAATAAGGAGCTCATGATCTAAGCCACAGTCAGCTCTCAGTCTTATTTTTGCTGACTGTGTAGAGCTACTCCATCTTTGTCTGCAAAAAAATATAATCAATCTGATTTCTGTATTGACCGTCTGGTGATGTCTGTGTGTAGAACTGTCTTTTCTGTTGTTGGAAGAGGGTGTTTGGTATGACCAGTGCATTCTCTTGGTAAAACCCTCTTAGCCTTTGCCCTGCTTCATTTTGTACTCTAAGGCCAAATTGGCCTGTTAACTCCAGGTTTATCCTGACTTCCTACCTGACAAGATTATCATTCAGTTTTGAAGGATAAAGTGTTACAGATAAGCAAAAGCTAAAGAGGTCATCACTACCAAACTGGCATTTCTAAAAATGTTAGATATACTTCTGTAATCAGGAAAGAAAAGGCCACAACTAGAAATAAGAAAATTATGAGAAGAAAAATTCTAGGTAAAGGCGAAGGAAATGTACAGTAAAGGTAATAAATCACTACATATAAAGCTAGAAGAAAACAGCTAACAAAATGATAATAAGCACCTCTCTATTAATAATTACTTTAAATGGAAATAAACTAAGTGCTCCAATCAAAAGACATAGGATGACCAAATGGATTAAAAACAAAAATAAGACCCATATATATCTGCCTACAAAATCTTCTATTCAGTTGTAAAGACACACAGACTGAAAATGTGGGGATTCTTAAAAGTTTTTCCATATAAATATAAACGAACAGAAAATCTGGGTAGCAATACTTATATCAGACAGACATCAAATTACAAGGGAAGAGAGCATGAGAAAGGAGCAGAGAACTATAAAAACAACCAGAAAACAGCTAACAAAATGATAATAAGCACCTCTCTATTAATAATTACTTTAAATGGAAATAAACTAAGTGCTCCAATCAAAAGACATAGGATGACCAAATGGATTAAAAACAAAAATAAGACCCATATATATCTGCCTACAAAATCTTCTATTCAGTTGTAAAGACACACAGACTGAAAATGTGGGGATTCTTAAAAGTTTTTCCATATAAATATAAACGAACAGAAAATCTGGGTAGCAATACTTATATCAGACAAAATAGACTTTAAAACAATGAGTTTAACAGGAGACAAGAGCATTACATAATAATAAAGGACTCAATCCAACAAGAAGGTGTAACACTTGATATGTGTATGTGTACAACATAGCACCTAAATACATAAATCAAATATTATAAACATAAAGGGAGAACTTGACAGTAACACAATAACAGTAGGAGACTTTAGCACCCCATTTACATCCATGGACAAATCATCCAGGCAGAAAATCAGTAAGGAAACACTGGCCTTAGATGATACATTAGACCAAATGAACTTAACTGAGTATCTCAGCTACACCTTTAGGGGAATTAGACCACACCACCTTTTTGTTCAATATGTATTTTTGCCCCTAAGGATAAGAAATTGTCTGTCTTATTTTACCATTGAATCTCCTATGCCTAGAATAACCTGGCGCAAAGAAGACACTCAATAAATAGAGACACTGAAGGAATATGTTTATATTATCTGTATATTTCATCTTAGAAAGTCTGAATTGCATGAGGCATTACAAGAGCCATGCTCATCAAAGGGAAATTTAATTAGGTTAATTATATTGTGTTCAATAAGATCTGAGCAAACTTCATCCTCTACAGAGCCCCACAGTCATAGTGCTAAAGGGAAAAGTTTACATGTCCCTCCTACACCTTAAACTCTCTAATACTTAACTCAGGCCTACAAGCATAAACCTGGAGCATATTGTACACAGCTTTCCCATGCCCCTTCTGACCACATGTCCTGAAATTCCCCAACCCTACCTATGTTCCAGAAAAATGACTTGAATTTCTAAATATGGAGCCTGTTTTGCTCTTCTCTAACTTTGCCAACACTGTTCCTATGCCTGAAATGCTATTTGTGCCTCCTCTTAGCCACTCACAAACTTCATCTTCAAAATCCAGCTTAACTATTAACTCCCCTGTGAAGTTTTCCCTCGTCTCACCCAGTTCTCCCAATAATCTCTTTCCTCTGAATTTTGCATGTTTATGAATTGCTGCATTCGTTACAAACTATTTTTTTTCTTTTTAAAAATAATTTTGTTAGTTTCAGGGGTACAAAAAATGATTCAGTTATACATATACATGCTGCTGCTGCTGCTGCTAAGTCACTTCAGTCATGTCCAACTCTGTACAATCCCATAGACAGCAGCCCACCAGACTTCTCCATCCCTGGGATTCTCCAGGCAAGAATACTAGCGTGGGTTGCCATTTTCTTCTCCAATATACATATACCTACATTTACTCTATTTCAGAGTCTTTCCCCATACTGATTATTATAGAATATTGAGTAGAATTCCTTGGGCTATACAGAAGTTCCTTTTTAATTATCTGTTTTATATTTAGCATTGTATATATGTTAATCCCAAACTCCTAATTTACCCCCCTCCCACCTTTCCCCTTTGGTGCCTATAAATCTGTTTTCTAAGTCTGTGAGTCTGTTTCTGTTTTGTAAATAAATTCATTTGTATCATTTTCTTAGATTCCACATATAAGAGATATCATCTGACATTTTTCTTTCTCTGTCTTATTTCACTTAGTATGATAACCTCTAGGTCCATTCATGTTGCTGTAAAAGGCAGTATTTCATTCTTTTTATGGATGAGTAATATTCCATCGTGTGTGTCTCACACTATTACTGTGTTGCTGTCCCTTTCTCCTTTTATGCCTGTGAGTATTTGCCTTATGTATTGAGGCGCTCCTGTGTTTGGTGCATTGTATTTAGAATGGTTATATCTTCTTGGGTTGCTCCCTTGATCATTGTGTAGTGTACTTCTTTGTCTCTTATAACCGTCTTCATTTTAAAGTCTTTTATTGTCTGACATGAGTATTGCTACTCTAGCTTTCTTTTGAATTCCATTTGGATAAAATACCTTTTACCATCCCCTCACTTTCAATCTGCATGTATCCCTAGATCTGAAGTGGGTTTCTTATAAACAACATTTATACAAGTCTTATTTTTGTATTCATTCAGCCAGTCTGTGTTTTTTGGTTGGAGCATTTAATCTGTTTACATTTAAGGTAATTATCAATATGTGTATTCTGGTTGTCATTTTGTTAATTGTTTTGGATTTGTTTTCATAGGTATTTTTTCCCTTCCTCTTTTGTTCTCTTCTCTTGTGATTTGATGACTATTTTTAGTATTGTGTTTGGATTCCTTTTTCTTTTTTCTGTGTATATCTAGTATAAAATGTGTTTTGCAGTTACAATGAAGTTTTGATATAGCAGTCTATATATAAACAAGATTGTTTTAAGTTGCTGGTCTCTTAGTTTCAAATGCATTTCCAAGCACCTGCATTTGTACTCTCCTCTTCTGATGATGGCTGATTTTGATATCACATTTGTGTGTCGGTGGTTTCCTACCTTTACTATATGTTTGCCTTTGCCAGTGAGCTTTCCCATTTGTAATTTTCGTATTTCTAGTTGTGGCCTTTTCCACCTAGCGAAGTTCTTAAACATTTGTTCTAACGCTTATTTGATGGTGCTGAATTCTCTCAGCTTTTGTTTGCCTGTAAAGCTTTTTATTCCTCTTCTGAATCTGGATGAGAGCCTTGCTAAATAGAGTATTCTTGATTGTAGCTTTCCAGTTTTCCCCTTACATCACTTTAAATATATTGTGCCATTCCCTTCTGGCCTGCAGAGCTTCTGCTGAAAAGTCAACTGATAACCTTATGGGGATTCCTTTGTGCGTTTTTTGTTGCTTTTCTCTTATTGCTTTTATTATTTTCTCTTTGTCTTTATTTTTGTTAGTTTGATTAATGTGTGTCTTGGGGTGGTTTTCTGGGATTATTTATTTGTTTTTTGCTGTGCTGGGTGTTCATCGCTGCATGAAAAACTTCTTTAGTTATGGTGAGCGAAGGCCACTCTCTAGTTATAATGCATCGACTTCTAATTGTGGAGCACAGGCTCTAGGGTGTGTGAGCTCAGTAGTTGTAACACACAGGCTTAGCTGCTCCATGGTATATGGGATCTTCCCAGACCGGGGATCGAACTTGTGTCAAAGGTGAGCTCATTGTAAGGTGGATTTTTAACCACTGTACCACAAGGAAAGGCCTGTTCCTCCTTGGTTTTATCCTGTGTGGGACTCTTTACACTTCCTGGACTTGGGAGACTTTTCTTTTTCCAACTTAGGGAAGTTTCCAACTATTATCCTTCAACTATTTTCTCAGGCCCTTTCTCTGTCTCTTCCCCTTCTGGGACCCCTATAATGTGAATTTTGGTGTGCTTAATGTTCCTGAGGTCTCAAACTGTCCTCGTTTCTTTTCATTTTTTTTCTTTATTCTCTTTCATGGCAGTGATTTCTGCTATTCCGTCTTCCAGCTCAGTTATTCACTTTTCTGCCTCATTTATTCTGCTGTTGACTCCTTCTAGTGTATTTTCCACTTCAGTTATTGTTTTGTTCAGCTCTGTTTCCTTGTTCTTTATATCCTCTGGCTCTTTGTTAAACATTGTTTGTGTCTTCTTGGTCTGGGCCTCTATTCTTTTTCTGAGATCCTGGATTATCTTTATTATCATTACTTTGAACTCTTTTTCAGGTAGATCCCCTGTTTCCACTTCACTTGTTGCTCTTCTGGGGTTTTATCTTGTTCCTTCATCTGCAACATACTCCTCTGCTGTCTCCGTTTGTCTGGCTTGCTGGTGTGGTCTCCACTCTGCAGGCTGCGGGACAGTCGTTCCTCTTCTTCTGGGGTCTTCACTCTAGTGGGTGAGGCTGATCTAGAGGCTTGTGCAGGCTTCCTGGCTGGAGGAACTGGCCTGCCCCTGATGTGTGGAGCTGGGTCTTGTCCCTCTGGTGGACAGAGTTGTGTCAAAGGGTGTTTTTAGAGGTGGCTGTGGCCTCGGGAAAACTAGGCAGCCTGCCTGCTGATTGGAGGGGCTGTGTTGCTGCGCTGTTGGTTGGCTGTCCTAAGGCGTCCTGGCACTGGAGCCTACAAACTATTGGGTGGGGCCAGGTCTTAGTGTCAATGGCAGCCTCCTGGAGAGTTCATGCCAGCGAGTACTCTTCAGTACCTCCACCAGCAGTGTCCTTGTTCCCACAGTGAGCCACAGTCATTCCCTGCCTCCCCAGGAGACCTTTCAAGACCAGCAAGTAGGTCTGGCCCAGGCAGGCTGCTGTGAAGTCACTGCGTTTTCCCTGGGAGCTGGTTTCATGAGATCTATGTGTGTCCTCCAAGCGTGGAGTTTTGATTTCCCCTAACCTTGTGGAGTTCCTGCAGTCAGGCCCCACTCAACTTCAAAGCCAAATGTTATGGGGGTTCTTCCTCCTGGTTACAGACCCCCAGACTATGCAGCTCAGAACTTTCATTTTTGTGGGAGAAACTCTGGCATAAAATTATTTTCTAGTTTGCAGATTGGTCATTTGGTGGATGTGAGATTTGAGTATATTGTGAATGTGCCATCCATCCATTTTGTTGTGGCTTCATCTTTTTCTTTGAATGCACATTATCTTTTTTGGTAGCTTCCAGTCTCTTTTGCTGATGATTATTCTGTAGTTAGTTGTGATTTCAATGTTTTCATGTGAGAAGGTGAGCTCAAGTCCTACTCTGCCATCTTGTCTCCAATGTCTCTTCATACATGTAAACTTGTTGGACTTCCCTTATAGTAGATGAGCCTCTTGCGAATACAGTTCATGCTTGTTCACCTGAATACTTGTGGTGTTTAGTACCTAGTTTCATCTAACCAGGATAAGAAAAATTCCTCCAGGAGTTTCAAACAGAACTGTATTGCCAAGAAGTGAATATGTAGGTGATAGAGGAAGCTGAGAAGCATCCAAAGACAGTAAGATCTTAGTTTGGGTTTCTAAGAAGCAGACTCTGAGACAAAATTCAAATGCAGACAATTTATCTGAAAATCCAAGGACTATAGCTAGGTGAGACGGAAGTGCAGGAAGGAAAGACAAGATAGCTTGCTCACAAAGGCATCTATTTAGCCTAGATGCTCCACAAAATAGCACAAAATAGACCAAGGGGTAAGGGAGCTGGGGTATTTCTACTAGTCAGTCATTGATTAAGGGCTATCCCCTAAGGGAATGTTCATTCTTAAGCACTTATAGCCTGCTATATATACAAAGTGGGTTTCAACAGATTTGGTAAATCCTCCAATGAAGATACAGGCAAGATATTACCTTTGGAAATTAGGTTGGTGAACTAAATGGTAAGTGATTTCTTGAAGATGCAGATGGAGCACTGATAGCATCAGCTATAAGGAGGCAACTCAGAAGTTAACAAAATCAGTAACTGCCACTACCCCTGACCTTGACATCCAGAGTCTGGGGCTGGGGTTACTGGGTCCCAGAAGCCAGGAATATATGTAGAAGCTGGGATGCTTATAGTACACTTGTTCTTGTTTGGCAGACACTAGATTCATAGATGGCATTTAGTCACTCCCAATGACTACAGATATTGACTATAGACATGAAATTAAAAGATGCTCACTCCTTGGAAGAAAGCTATGACAAATCTAGACAGCATATTAAAAAGCAGAGACATTACTTCACCAACAAAGGTCGCAGATCAGTTTTGATACAAAAAGGGTCATCAGTACATACCTATACTCTCAACCTGGTATTTCTTTCGACTCGTTGTTTCTTAACTACGAAAACTTGACACCACAACCTCTTCTGAGAACTCTCAGGGAACCTGACGTTCCTCTAGGTTGGTTAGGTAGGATTTCCTTTAGTCAGGACTTATAAGTAACCTTCCTGACTACGACTTCGACTTTGAGGGTTATAAAATCAGTCGACCACACTTCTTGACTGAGTAACCTTTTCTGGGACTACGACCTTTTCTAACTTCCACCCTCCTCTTCACCTACTGTCTCCTACTCTACCAACCTACCGTAGTGGCTGAGTCACCCGTACTCAAACTCGTTCGAGACCCTCGACCCAACGTTTCTCAACCTGTGCTGACTCGTTAACTTGACTGATTGACTTACTATAAATCTGTGAGGGACCACCGAATCTACCATTACTTAGACGGACGTCACGTCCTCTGGTCCCATACTAAGGATCCAGCCCTTCTAGGGGACCTCTTCCCTTACCGATAGGTGAGATGATAAGAACGACCTCTAAAGGTACCTGTCTCCTCGGACCACCCGATGTCAGGTACCTCAGGATTTCTCAGTCTGTCCTGACTCGCTGATTGTGAAATTGTATTCCTGAGGTGTCCTCCGTTTGTCTCCGAAGAAGGAAGGACGACAGGATGTCAGAGGGTGGTCACCGGTCAGAAGGACGGTAACCAGTTTTGGCCGACCTTCGGTGAACTACACTTAAACCCTTTGGTCGGACGAGAGGTCCTACGTCTCGTCTCTCTTCGTTTAGTGTCATTGTCTTTTATCCGGGTCCTGACCGTCTAATGGTACTGTAATACTGAATCCCTCCGATATAAGAGGGTGTTAAATGGACGTAGTTTTAATGGACTCATCAAACAAATTTCACGCCTAAGGACCCGGGACAGAACTGGATTACTTAGACTTGGAGTGATTTTTTCAACCCCAGGGTCCCCAGATAAAAATTGTTCAGGAAATCCTCTAAGAATATGTATTGATTTAAACCCTTGATGACATCTTCACTCAGTTGTGTCATAAAACCTCTAAAATTTTATAATTAACTTGTCTTTGCCATCGTTACTTTTAAGATGAAGAACGGTTAAGTTTTTTAATCAATTGTTTTGACTAGGAAAGGACAATTAGATTCAAATCACCGAATTGTTATTCAGAAACTAAAAGTAAAATGTTTTTTCATGAGTTTCAGTTTCCTACAATCTTTTATATAGGTATTTTAGACTCCACCGTGGTCCCTCGTCCTAAGTTTGACATATATGAAAACAACCGTGTGTAGTGTGATATTTTCTAGTATTATTATCTTTGTGTTATTGTTATTGTTTCTCATAGCTTCCTACCGTCTATTAGACTCTGAGTTCAAGGATTGTGTCTTACTGCTTTCTGCACATGTAGCACAAAACACGGCCAGTTACATAGCAGGGGTCTGAAAAATGCCTGTAGAGTTATGTTCAGAATATAAAGCTTCCCCTTAGCCAGTAACATCTTTGAAACTGGCTCTTTCAGATACATGTAATTCAAGAATGTAGCCAAAGGATTTATTTTTTTAATTTCTAAAATCCTTTTAGATTTTCCATAAAATTGGCCTTTATGACTTTTTCTCTTGGTTTTGAGCATTCATGTGGTAAATTTGTTCAATGATGCTTTGCACATGATATATTATGTTTATTTTGGAATAATTAAGCAATTGTTATCATAGAAATTGCATTACTCTGTTTTATTAAGAAAAAGCTCCCCTTTCCTAAGACAGTAATATAATCAGATTTTAAAATATTCCGAGGCAAGAATCATACAAAATATGCATTCAAAAGCACAAATCCAAAATAAGAAAAAGATTAACTGTGTTCCAAAATGAGATGAACAAAAACAGTTTATCAGTTGTACTATTTCAAGGGAGTGGACAAGAGGATGAAAACTGCATTGAAAGAATTTTCATTACCATAAAAACTCATACAGGGACATTTATTTACATGGAAATAAAATAGAAACACAATGCTTCATGTAAAATAGGAAGCCTGTGGGCCCCAAACTAGATCCATTTAGGAGACAGTTCCCAGAAATTAGTATGAAGATGCACCGAAATCAATCAGACATGGTTTGAAATCTAGGACCCAGCATAAAATACCTACATGATCTTGATCTGTACCTTTATCTTTCCAAAAATAGAAACCGTAGCACCCACTTATAGGGCCAGTTAACCAGTGAGTGATCTATTAATTGCTGTTTCGGTATCTATAAAGTGTGAGACTAAATACAAATACAAATTTCCCCTTTAGACTTGGCTTCTGGCCATCTCAGGTACCTAATGAAATGATCTAACAAGGGAAAGGGAACCTCAGAGACACATGACAGTGAAGGGATATGGGTCTGGTTCCCATCGCAGAGAGTCATCGACTAAAGTGTAGAAAGGACACAGGAAGGAAAGTTATTCCCAGATCAAGTTATTCCCTGGTCAAGGAAGCTAGGGGGCTCAAATTTGTGTATCAGTCTATAGTGGGCAGTACAGATAATGATGAGAAGCAGGGATTTTCTAGTCCCCTGAATCCTAATCCTTGTTCTATCCCCCACTAACTAGCTGTGTGGACTAAAAAAAGTTGTATATTTTCTCTGAGCTTCAGCTTCATCATTAAAAAAAAAAAAAACAGCATGATTTATTGGATAGCTGTCAGAATTGTGTGATCATCTATGTAATGTGTTTACCACAGTGCTTGGCACATAATAAATGTTCAAAAAATGCTAGCTAGTAGAAAGAGATGTAGTCGAGTCTGTTTCCAGCCTTTGGCTCAGGAATAGAATGCCTGCTCCAACATGAATGAGAACTGAAATGGAAAAATTACAATCACTTCTACGTAGACCGTGGTATCAAGGCAGGCACCCAGCAAAGCAAGGCAAAAGCCTAGATACAGAACAAGGTAGACATGGGAGATCAGGTCATAATGCTGTTGCTGCTGCTGAGTCACTTCAATCGTGTCCGACTCTGTGTGACCCCATAGACGGCAGCCCACCAGGCTCCCCCGTCCCTGGGATTCTCTAGGCAAGAACACTGGAGTGGGTTTCCATTTCCTTCTCCAATGCATGAAAGTGAAAAGTAAAAAGGAAGTCGCTCAGTCGTGTCCAACTCTTAGCGATCCCATGGACTACAGCCTACCAGGCTCCTCCGTCCATGGGATTTGTCAGGCAAGAGTATTGGAGTGGGGTGCCATCGTCTTCTCCATAACAGGGTGGAAATGCAGTAGCTAAAACTGGAACAGATAATCAGCTTTGAACTAGCAGCAAGTGAGACCCAGTGGAGTTGGACCAAACCTACTCACAAAGATCATGCTGTCAGCTGGTGATAGAGAAGATGTCTAGGAAAGCAGACAAGCAACCCATAAACATATCGAACCTGAAGTCAGTAACTCCTTATCTATCTAGAGATCATTTATTCAGTAGTCTCTTTGGCTCCATAAGTAAGCAAACAAGGTTTTCGAGCATATCACAATAAATCATTGTGATATTATTTATCACAATAAATCCCACGGGAGAAATACTTATCTTTTACTCATAGGCAACTTTTCATCTCCTCATTCAGACCGTGTTTACTCTCTTTTAAACTTTTTAAATTGAAGTAGAGTTGATTTACAATGTTGTGTTAGTTTCTGGTGTACAGCAAAGTGATTTATAACAGACCCTGTTTGCTCTTAATGTTATGTGCAGTTTTAATGAACATTTGTATTTGGTTTCTTAGCCCATGACAGATTTTGGGAGAAAGGGAAAACTTCTTTGATGGGAATCCTGTACCCCCAAAAAAGTACTATAAAATTACATAAAATATAGTGTTGATTTTTAAATGTGTTTTATAGTTTATTTATAGTTTAAAAGCTATATAAATTTGTCCCACTTAGCATATTTGGCTAAATATTATTTTACTCTTTTGTTTAATTTTCTCTTCTGTATCAGGATTAGTCCTATAAAGAAAAGCCATCTTTATTATCTCATACCCGGACAAATTTTCCCAGATGCCTTGTAAACCAAGAAAGCGTGGTGGATAATTTTGGGTCCCCTCATCAAAACAAATAGTATCACCCACTGGATCAAGCCAAAAAATCAGAAGTCACTTTCTTTGCCTCGTTCTAGAAATCTAATCCATCAGCAAGTCTTATCAGTTATAAGTTCGAGACGTGTTCTGGATTTGTTCTCACATCTCTCTTTACCTCCACCTTCATCACCCTTGTCCAAGCCACCATAGTCTTGCCTGGACATAGCGATAGCTCCTGACTGTCTTCCACAAGAACCCAGTCATCTAAATAAGCTCTTAAGGACAAATGTTAATATACGTCAATTCTCTGACTTAAACCTCAAGTGGCTTTATATCACAATAAGAGAAAAACCAAAGCTAGTGTTCTGTGCCTGAGACCTAAGGTATGATTAGTCTTTCCTCGCCAGCTCACCTACCACCCTCCAGTTACACTCTCCTTCTCTCTGTTCCTCAAACACTCCAAGATCACATCCATCTGAGACCCCTCACACTTGCCCTTCTCTCTTCCTGAAATACTCATGCCCCAGACATCTTCGCAGACATCAGCTCAAATGTCATCTCCTTCCAGAAGTCCTCTCTGATTACTTAGTCCAAAGTAGCCACCAATCATTCCATTACTTCCCCCTGTCTGAATATTTTGCCTTGCATTTAACACAGTGAGATATTTCTTGTTTTTTCATAGGGTATGCTCTGTCTCTCCACTCTGGGAGGTGCACTTTTCTCTCTTAGTCACCCTGTGTCCCCAGTACCTAGAACAGTGCCAGGTATCTAACAAATGCACTGTAAATATTCATGACATGAATATAAATGAATGTATCTGCCCCCAAAATTTTTTATAGAAAGGAAATCAACTATATATCCTAGAACATCATTACTGGATACATACAAGTAATTTGCAACCCCCTTACCACTAATCAGGTCCTGCTAATAGCTGAGAACCTTGCCTGTGCCTGATAACAAGAGCATGAAAATGTCCTTGCAGGGCAGTGTGATGAAGAATGTTTTGGGGAGTGATGAATCTGGAGAGCACATGCAGGACAGACCAGGGGGTAAAAGACAAAGGGGCCAGTTAGGTGCCTATTTGTCTAGGTGTGGAGTGCTGCAGCCTGAATCAGTGGCTGTGAAAGGAACAGATGCAAGGACTATGGTGATGGAAGAACTAACAGGGTTGGAGGCTCATTAATTTATGGAGAGAGTTACAAGGGTAGACCTCTGGGAGTTCAAACTCTTGGCAACAATCTTCTCCCACTTATATGAAGTCTGCTGTATGTAAGTGACAAGCCGCTTGATTTAATAGAGAAATATAGACACATAAATTAATGTAGCAGAATGTTCCCTTATAATTTGATTTTCCTTACATGATAGTCATGAATATCATGCATCCTTTAAAAGACTGGAAAGACTTATTTGATATAAATAATACATCAATCAAAAATGTTACAGTAATCATAGCTATGTACTTACTATATGAATATAATCATTTTGAATGAACTCAATCAAAAACAACAGTTGAGTCTTTTTAGTATTTTTAACACTTGGATGACTTGGCTAATTTTTTACTTTACCTGTACTGGTATGGTCTATTAGTTTTCTATTGCAGCTGTAACAAATTATCACAAACCTAGAAGCTTAAACACGGTTCTATAAGTCAGAAGTCCCACACAGGTCTCTCTGGGCTAAAACCACTGTCTAGGCAGGCTTACTTTCCTTTCTATGACCTCTGTAAGAGAGAGCTCCCCTTTCTATAAGGGAGAATACATTTCCTCGCCTTCTCCAGTTCCAAGAGGCTGCCCACATTCCACGACTTGTGGCCCCTTCCTCCATCCTTCCAGCAGTTCTGTGCCTCACTAACCCTATTTCCACAAACCCTATTTCCACAATTGATTCTCTCTCTCTGATCACAATTGGAAAAGGTTCTCCACTTCTAAGGACACTTGTAGTTAGACTGGACCCACCCAGAGCATCCAGCATAATTCCCCATCTCGAAGTCCTTAACTTAATCACATATGCAAAGACTCTTTTGCCATGTAAAGTAACATTCACAGGTTCTGGTGGTTAGAGTACAGAGATCTTTGGAGGCCCATTGTTCTGATTTCCACATGAGTTATTATTTATTAGAAGTAATGTTTTAAAGTGATACCTATTCTCTGTTTTGAAGCTAGATTCTCCTAGTGGCTACTCAGTCACAGGAGGAAGAGAAAAATCATAAACTTGACTGAAACAATTTTATTCTCAACTTTTTAGAAATGTATTTTAATTCATTTATGCCTATCCCCAACTTGTTCTAAGAGGGCTTTAAGGACCCTTCTGGGTCCTTAAGACTATGATGAGGTTGATGTGTCAGGTACTTTTGGAATGACGGCCTCCTCTATTTTGCTCTTCATAAAAGCCGTCCTGCAAAGGTAGAACCTAGCAGTTCACAGTACAGGCTCTGGAGCCAGACTGGAGCAGGGGCTGGACCCATGCTGAGCATTGTCAAATTCCCTAATTCTGTGACTTAGCCTCATCCATAAAATGAGAGTTATTCCTTTAACCAGTATTTATTGAGCTCTTACTATATGCCATCACAATTCTAGACACTGGGGATTCAGCCAGAATACACATGTACATTGTCATTGGTTATTAAGAAATTCAGACACTCTCAGCCCCAACTTCATATCTGCCTCAGTCTCTACCCCAGGACCCTCTGGACTTCCCACAGTCTAGCAACAGAAAGGATGAAGCATGGCCGAGTGGGGTCCTTGCGGAAGCCTGCCCCGGTGCTCCTGCCTGCGTCTGTCCTTGTGTGGGTGAAATCATTAACGGTGCTTTAATATGACCTCTGGATTCCACAGTGAAAAAGAAACAGACAAAAATGCCTTTATGATCCTGACAGAGGAGACAGACAATAAGTAAGGCAATAAGTGTGTGGAAGGATGGATGGACAGGTAGCTGGATGGATGGATGGATGGACAGCTGAATGGATAGATAGATTGAGAGAGACAGATCTCTCAGGGTAATAAGTGCTATCGAGAGAAATGTACCAGGCAAGGAGGAGAGAGAATGTCAACTTGAAAATGTGACAAGAGAAGTCTCACTGAGAAGGAGATATTGGAGAAAGGACCTGAGGAATGTCAGGGAACGGGGCGTGCAGGCACTTGGGAAGGAAGAGAGAGCAGAAAGATGATTTTCAGGGAAAAGCATATCTTGCCTGGCCTGGGCGAGAGCATAAGTGAGCCTGGAGTGAAGGGAGATGAGGAATCATTATGCTAGGGCCTGCCTCAGAGGATAGTTGTGAGGATTCTACGAATTACATTTAATTACTTAATTGAATGACCCTAATCCTAATCCTTAAAGCAAGGGCTGGCATATGGTGTTGTTTTTTTTAATGGTAAAAAAATTTTACCATTTTTATTTTTACCATTATTATTATATTTACCATTATTTTTACCATTAATTTAGAAGTATGTCTCACTGAATAAAGTTGAAATGTTTTCCCCCCAGAGCTATAATTTAATTCCCCCAAACATCCTCTTAGGGTGTTTCAGTACCTCAGGGGTTCCACTGGGACCTACATGTCCTTACTGCTGCATGAGCCCGTATCTCTAGAGATGTCCAGATTTGGGGTGACAGGTATCCTTTCACACCCAGAACCTACAACATCAGATCTTGAATGCTCTTCCTCTAAGGAGTGATTGCATTATAATTTAGAAATTCAGAGTTTGAGTGAGACTATCCTCCATATATTGCCTTGGAGATTCAAGGTAAAGCTACATCTTCTACCACTCTCCTTTGCAGTTCTTGTCTTGTCTTCTTTCCTAAATATCCTGCCCACCACTCTGTGTTCACCCAGGGGTTTTAGAGCTTTCCCTAGAGCTTTTTCTCAGAGAAGGCAATGGCACCCCACTCCAGTACTCTTGCCTGGAAAAATCCCATGGACGGAGGAGCCTGGTAGACTACAGTCCATGGGGTTGTGAATAGCTGGGCATGACTGAGCGACTTCACTTTCACTTCACTTTCATGCATTGGAGAAGGAAATGGCAACCCACTCCAGTATTCTTGCCTGGAGAATCCCAGGGATGGGTGAGCCTGTTGGGCTGCCGTCTATGGGGCTGCACAGAGTCAGACATGACTGAAGTGACTTAGCAGCAGCAGCTAGAGCTTTTTCTAGGCTGTGCTCAGCACAGTCCCCTAGAATCCTCCCAGTCATTAGTACATTTTCCATGATAAGAGCGGTGGCCCTTATTTCAGTCACTAAACAGCTCCATTTCTAGGGGAAGGTATTCAATCTGTGATGATAAGGGGTGTCCAGAGCATTATAACATCTCCACTGAATCCCACAACACACACACACAAACACACAAACACTGCTAGTATGTCCTGTCTCACACGTTCAGAGCAAAAATATGGTCATATCACCTTTGTTTTGTGCTTGAATACTCAAACACCCTCATGCCCTATTAGCAAGAAGTGATATCTTGGGACATCCTCAACTCTAACTAGTCCAGTGATCTCCTAAGAGCTTACACAATGCACCAGCGTTCAGACCTGCCCCTCCACACCCAGATGGATGAGCCTAGAGCTGCCGTATCTTCTACTCAGTGTCACCATGGAGACTGGTTCTGCCCATTCCTTCCCATGCTTGTCCCTTATTTTTACTCTGAAATTACAGATCTTTCCAATGACTCTCTTGTTCTCAGGAATTGTTCCCTATATTCTTTTCACTGTGCTAGGATAGCTGACCCAGAAGAGTTATTTTTATGGGCGATTCACTGTGTAAGACCTAGCCCTGTGTCACAAACTTTAAGATCTTGGTCCCAGATCCTCAGCCTAGATATCTCCTATCCCTAATGTTGACTTTATTTTAGGAATCTCATAACCCTTCACTGTCCTGGGCTTAATGGGAGCCCTCCACCTACGCTTCTTCAGCATCTCTACCCAACAAGACCTCAGAGGACAGAATTTGGAACCTGGGCCTCATTTCTTCCAAAATGCCTTGCCCTCTTATACAAGTCAATTGTCATCTCCTCCCTCGCCTCCAAATCAGTTTCCCCAAGTGGCAGGCTTGCTGGATTGACAAAATTCAGATATACCCCAACCCCCACCCCCAGAACAATGATGCTTCTTAGCTCTATATTAAATCATTATAGAGGCCACTCAAGAAAGAGCATGACAGATGAGCCACTCCTGATAATATGTATATCCAGACATGTCAGATGAAAAAGCAAAAGCTAAGGATAACATCAGATAATGCTGTGTGAGCTATTTATATCTGATACATTATTTGATCTATCTAAACATCCCCTGATAGCTCAGTTTATAAAGAATCCGCCTGCAATGCAGGAGACCCAAGTTCAATTCCTGGGTTGGAAAGATCCTCTGGAGAAGGGATAGGCTACCCACTCTAGTATCCTTGGACTTCCCTTGTGGCTCAACTGGTAAAGAATCCACCTGCAGTGCAGGAGACCTGACTTCGAACCCTGGGTTGGAAAGATCCCCTGGAGAAAGTGAAAGACTACCACCCCAGTATTCTGGCCTGGAGAATTCCATGGACTGCATAGTCCTCGGGGTGGCAGATGCTACTGAGCAACTTTCACTTTTAAACAACATAACACATTTCATTAATCTCTTCTTTTGTCTAATTTGGGTGAGCCCTGAAGACTTGAGTAATTAAGATGTGCAGACAGTAATATAGATAGTGTAGCTCCTCTTTAAATATGTTGTCTACTGACAGCTTTCAGAAAGATATTTTGATATAGAAACTCTAATCTCTCCTAGGTTAAAAATATTTGTGAAAAGCAAATTGCTAGCAGATGGAAGCCCTCAAGACCTCCCACAGCAAGAGGAAAGTGTTGCTACTGTGGGTAAATGATGAACAAGGTCCAGAGACATCAACCTGTTTCCTCTCCGCGCTGCAAGAAAGCGATGGCAGCATGCGTCATTACTCTCAACTGTGCATCACAGCGCAGAAACGTAAGGCTTTAAGATGCGCAATTTGAATACATTCCATTCACCAGAATTGTTAAACAGTTTAGAGAACAACACTTTGGGAGAGTCTGATCCCTGGCCAACAATATCCATGACCGTCTTAATCTCCAGATTCGTCTCCGCACATCTTTTAGTCTGAAGCTTATTGAAAAACTCAATTTCCTCTCAGAGGGAGAACTGATTAGAAATCAGCTGTGTCGGACTCTGAATCATGTCCGCCTGAGCCAGGGAGAGCAAACAGATTTTCATCTAAAGGGCCAACTCTGATCAATAACGGATTCCGCATCTACATCCAGCCGACAGCCAAGAGTAATGTCTGCGTAGGCACTGGAGGGACGTGCGTAGGCTGTGGTCTGACTCATTCACCTCCCTGCTCCCAGGGCTTCGAGCAGTACACAGCTCACAGAAGGCGCTCAGTCACAGTGTGTGAATGAATAAATGGGTGAACTAATTAATCTATTACCTCTGGCTCCTATCGTTGAAAAAATGCAGTGTCGTAGAAATCACACTCAATGAGGAGATGTTAGTTTCAAGGCTACCAACTACCTGGTTAAGTCTCTTTACCACCACCTCTCAATATCCTTCTCTATAAGATGAGCACAGCATAATCTACCCTGATTAATAAGCAGTTGAAATAATGCACTTTACTGAAAACAACCCAGCACCAAACATTTTTCTGTAGCTGAATCCATCGATTCACCATGTTGCCGTCTGCGTCTCAGAATGAACTGGCCTCTTTTAGCCTGTCTGACCTCAGGACCTCCTGGAGACAGAACTATTTCTCAGGTGCAACCCCCTCTGGGAAACTAGCTTCAGAAAGATGGAGAAGGACTAAGGAGCAGAATAGGCAATGCTCCTGAATAGACACATCTATTCATTGCCGTGAATAGACACATCGGTGATGAAATTGTTAACTTCTGCACAAAATTACATGGTGAACTTTACAATAACATAATAAAAGGAGAACATGAAAAATCTAAGTGCTACACAGTGACATTTAGATACAAGAGAAGAGGTTTCCAGAGGTGTCTCCTTGACAACCGAAGGCAGAGTGGAGGGAGTGTAACCTTCTGTAGCCTGTTTCTGTCAAAACAAACTCACATCACTGCATCTGTTCTAGGTAGGGGGGCCTCTCTGGGTTCCTCAAAAAAAATCATATTTATCCATTAGAGTAGTTTCATACTCTTTAAATGATTCAAAAATGAACATCACAGGGACATTAGAGAATCACATTCAAACTTTTTAGGGTGATATTCCAACTCCTCTGTGATCGATCATACACCATCTATCTCCCATTCTCTTTCCTCTGCTCAGATCTTTCCAAAGGCTTTACATCCACGTGAAATAAAACCCCCAAACCCTTATTATACTGGCAAAGCCTATAGAATCTGGATGATGTCACCTCCCCCCAGGCATCTCCTGTCACACTGCCCCTCACCTACTCCTCTGTAGACCTGCTGTGTGTTAGACAGTGATCGGCACACCTTCCACCTTCCTCTTCTCGGGTCCCTGTTTATGATTCACCTTATCAAAGAGGGCTTCCCTGGCCATTCTCTTTGAATTACCAACTCTCACTGCAGCATCCTCAGTTCTCTAACCCTTCTAAGGGTTCTCTAACCCTTCATTGCTCCTCTACCCTCTGACATTTTGTCATATATGTGTGTGTATATACATGTGCGTGTGTGTTTGTGCGTGTGTATATCTTTGCCCTCACGCACTGTTGCCCCTCCACCTAGGATCTTCTCCCCTGTTCATCTCTTCCTGGTGCCCAGGGAGACACTGTTGATCAGACACAAGTGGAACTAACTGGGAGGAAAGGACAGAAAGTGGGAAGGGGAAGCTTGCCAGAAAAAGGTTGCAGCAGAAAAGAATTGTGATAGGAAACAGAGAGAGGTGAAGAAATCACTAACTCTAGAAAAGGAGAAGAGAGTGAGAGGGAAGCACTGAGCAATGATCTTCACCAAGCTCAGCCTCTTGTCTCGGACATGCATTTAAAGTATCTGTTTCGTCACCAACATCCAGAGTATAACCTCTCACCTCTCTTCTCCTCCACCTTTCCATCAACCAAGATTTTTCTTTTTTAATTTATTTTTTTACTGAAGTATAGTTGATCTACAATATTGTGTTAGTTTCTGGCATATAACAAGGTGATTTAGTCACATACATATTCCATTGTAGTTTATCACAGGATATTGAAATAGGCCCCTGTGCTATATGGTAGGACCTTGCTGTTTATCCACTCTATATGTAATATCATCCCAAACTCCCAAACTCTGCTAATCCCAAACTCCCCAAATCTTCCTTACCCTTTAGGATCAATTTAAATTGATCCCAGAGGCTCCTCTGTCCAATCGCTCAGTTTATATAGCCCTGAAGCCTTGGTTAGGTCTTCTCTCCAGATTTAGAGAGACTTTCCTTTTCCCACTTTTTTTTTTCTCCAACTAGATAGTAAACTTCTTGGGAAACAGCTGTGTATATTCTTTTCAGATATGTTTGAATCCTGATTCCAATACTTAGAAATGTATTTCATTGAATCAAAATTGATATAAAACACAGCATAATTTTATATACCAATAAAAACAGAAAAATACTACCCATTAATTATAAGACACCATCAAGTATAAAATGCATCCTGATTGCAGAAATCTGAGAATGTGAAAAGGATACATCAAAGAAATGATGAAATAATGGAAGCTATGAGGATTAGACTAGAGGCTAAACTTCTTTGAAATTCACTTTCCATTTATGAAAATCAGGCTTTTTTCATTTATTCAACAAATATTTATCCATGCTTAAACATTACAATTTTTTATTAAAAGGAACAGGAACTGGCTCTGGTTAAACAAGTCAAGATTTACTTAAGGAAAGGTACTGAGAGCTCAGAAAACTAAAGAGCGGCTGGAGAAGCAAGACCCAGAGGAACATGAGGCCTAGGAAACAGGAACCATGGCAACAATCTCCCACCAGGAGGGGTCTGGTTAGGATAGAAATTCTGGTGCTTAACACTTTCTCTTGTGTTGAATAAATTCAGGCGCCTCTGATGGATGGAGCCTGCCCCCTTGTGTAGGGGTCCTGGCCAGCATCTGCCCCTTTTGGCTTCCAAAGTAGAAAGACAAGCACCTGAATTTTCCATCCTATCAAAGCTACATACAACATGAGACAGAGAATTCCTCAAAGTGATTTGGGACACTGTTGGGAAGGCAAGGAAGGAGGAATGGATGTTTTGTAGCAAAACAAAAAGCAAAAGGAAGACAAATTTCACAGTGACTTATTAACATATTTTTCCTAGGTGGCTCAGTTGGTGAAAAATCCACCTGCAGTGCAGGAGACACAGGAGATACGGGTTCTATCTCTAGGTCAGGAAGATTCCCCCGAAGGAGGGAATGGCAGCCCAGTCCAGTATTCCTCCCTGGAATCCCATGGACAGAGGAGCCTAGCAGGCCACAGTCTATAGTGTCACAAAGAGTCAGACATGACTGAAGTGACTGAACACGCACGCACTACCCGGTGAAAGAGACAGGCATTACCATTTTTTTTTTCCATGAAGAAAAGAGATTGCTACGAGAGGATAACTGGGGAGACCTAAATCCAATGACCCTTTTCTCCATCCTCATTTCACATGGACTGTCAAGAGCTTTTGATGCAACTGACTACTCCCTCTGAAACAGTTTCTTCACTCGGCTTTAAGAAGATCCTGTCCTCATGGTTTGCCTCTTTCCTCACTAGCTATTCCTTATTCTATGCTGGATCCTTCATCTCCCCAACCCTTCAGTGCTGGCGGGTCCCAGGATTCACACCTCAGACCTCTACTCTGGCTATCCTCACTCCCATGGGAATCTATCTAATCTCAAGTTTTTCAATAATATCTGTACACGGAAGACTGATACATTTGTTTCTCCAATCAGAACCTCTACATGGACCCCAGACTTACATATCCAACTGATGTTTCAATATCTCCATTAAGATGTCTAATCACAGGTTCAAACTGATCATGTCTAAATCTAATTCCTCATCTTCTCTCTGCCAAGCCTGCCCCATAGTCTTCTTCATTTCAGGCAGTGGAAACTCTATCCTCCCACAAACCTTGTGCTGCCTTGGGCTCCTGTCTATCTCTTACACCCCACAGCTAATCCACTGGCAAAGCCAATAAATCTGGCAACCGCATCACCAGCACCCTGGTCCAAGCTAAACTCATCTCTCCTGAACTACAGGAATAGCCTTCTAATTAACCAGCCAGCTGTTTTCCTCCTACCCTTCTACGTTCTAATTGTAGCACAATGCATTGTAACCCTTTAAAAACCTAGAGCAGATTATGGACCCTTCTTCAAAGTCTTGGGATGGGCCATAAGCCCTTACACAGTCTTCCTTCAACCCTCTCCAAACCTTATCCCCTGGCTCTCTCTCATTTATCCTGCTCTAGGATAAATCTGCTCTAGCAGGATTTCTTCCTCCATGTTTTGAAACTGCTCTTGCTTCCTCCCAGAATGCTCTTTCCTCTAGGCTTTCATATGGCTTCCTCCCTCTCCCTTTTAGGTTTTTAACAAAACACCGTGTCACTACAAAAGTTAAAACTGTAACGCACCACCCCCAAACACACCCACGTGCAACCTCCTGCCGAATTCCCCATCTGATTTCCTCCATGCCACTCATTGCTATCTGGCATATGATATATTTTATCTACATGTGTGTTAACACATTAGAATGTGTTAACATTAGAGTGTAAACTGTGAGGGTGGGGGGCTTCCGGTCACTGCTTACAACATTGCTTGGCACACAGCATGCTTTCAGTAAATATTCTTTGAATGAATCAAGTTGCCTAATCTTTTGAATATCAATTAAATAAATGTGAGAAATAACCCACACCTACAATGTAAGATTAACCTAAGAGGCCAATGAAATACTGTGCCTTGTAAACCAAGCTAGGCTGTATAAATGTAAGGAAGTTTGAGAACCTGTGTTCCACGTGGCCACATTTGACATTCTGCTAATTTAGCACTTTTATGTGGACTGAAAACATAAAAATTTGTTTTGCTACTTGCAGTACAAGTTGTTTAGTCACTAAGTCATTTCCAACCCTACTGGGAACCCAGAGACTGTAGCCCACCAGGTTCCTCTGTTCAGGGGATTTCCCAGACAAGAATAATGAAGTTGGTTTCCATTTCCTTCTCCAGGGGATCTTCCAGACCCAGGGATTGAAACTGCTTCTCTTGCTTGGCAGACAGATTCTTTAGAGACCAAGAAATATCTTTTCCTTTCCTCCATGAATTATATGTCCTATCCTCTTTTCACTACACTCTCATTACCTGCTCCTCAAAACCCTATATGAAATAAAAAGAAGCTAACAAACACCAATAAAGCAATGTTATGGGACAATGATAATAATAATTGGTAGCTTTTCTGAAAACATATTTTTAAAGCATACAAATATTTTAAAATGAAGCATCTGGTGGGCTGAACTAGTAGATTAAGAGGAAGATAAATACAGTGGGAGGGGAACGCTGGCTGACCCCTGCCAAAGAAATATTCCCTATAGCTGAACCACAGGCACTAGCATGGAGCTGACTCCCTCCCAAGACAAATCGGAGCTGCATTCATATTGCATCAGCCTCCAAACAAAATGAGTTCTTGGACCTATCCCACCTGGCAGGCTGGGAATATATAATTATAAGTCCGCTGATAGCAATTGTACATGTTTCAGTAGATTAGGAAAAGCAACTAAACAGGGAGTAATTGAATTCAACGCGGTGTGCTAGGAGGGGCTGATTTTCTGGCATTTGTGTTCCACTCAGGCGCTTCCTCCCTCTCCATCTTCATGGCTTGCCTGTCCAATCAGACAAGTCAATTACAGCGGGACTCTGTTTTCCTGGAAATGCAGTGGGGAGCAAGGATTATCAAAGAGGAGCACCTGCCATGCTGTTGTTTAGCCACCAAGTCATGTCCAACTCTTTGCGACCCTGTGGACTGTAGCCCGCCAGGCTCCTTTGTCCATGTGATTTCCCAGGCAAGAATACTGGAGTGGGTGGCGACTTCCTTATCTAGGGGGTCTTCCCACTCAGGGATCAAACCCACATCTCCCGCGTTGGCAGGCAGGCTGTTTAACCCTGAGCCACCCGAGAGGACATGGAGGGGAGTCCACCATCTTGCTGAGACTCATTTGCTTCCCTTGAGAGGTTCATGCCTAGAAGGCAGTCCGAGGCTGGCCAAGGGTCGAGCCTGAGGGTGGGGAATCAAGGGTCACTGTGGGGATAATATGGTAATTAGACCTACCAATTATGAAGTGCGTACTTGTACTTTGGACCAGGACTTTGCTAGGGATCTTGTAGGCACGCATCATCTAATCTCATACTCACCGTAACCTAGTGAGGTTGGTACTAACGTGTTCTCTACAGTGAGAAAGAGGCTGGGAGAGGTGATGTGAGGTTTCCAGTGTCACTCGTATGCTAGCACTCAGGATTAAGGGACTTTTCATGATGTGAAGCACCTGGTCCCACTTAGCGCAGGTGTACTCATGAAACTACCACAGCCTGTGCACATTACTAGAAGCAGCAGCAGCAGATGGGGCTCTACTTTCAACAATTTGGACTAGACTCTAACTCTGTGCCCCTCAAGAATCTACCTTGATGTAGCGGCAGTGAGGGTATGGTTTCTAAATCTAGACTTTTATAAAGAAATATTGCCATCTGGTGGACACCTGCCCACACTTTTTTAAAAATCTCCATGAAAAAATTTCAAAAGCAAGGGGAAGGGTGATGATGTATTTTGAACTTGAGTTGTTCTCTTTAGCCTCAATTCTTTCAGATTCAGTTGTAGGTTTCTTGTTTGTGTTATGCTATTACATAGACTTTTTTTTTTTGTAAACGCATGCAAGTCTTCAGAATTCACATACGTCTAAAAGGAACATGACCACTATCTACTGCCTCCCAACCCCCATGCAAAGCAAGCCCTCCTCTTGTTTTCACCATCTTTCTCCATCAATCTGGGAGTTATTTTGATACCTTCTTCCTCCTCACCTGATTTCTCTGCCCCATATCATACAGTCCCTCACCATGTCTCATCCATCCTATCTCCAAGGTATATGTCAAACTATCTACATCTCTCTCCACTTCCTCGGCTACAATGCCGATTCATACCACTATCTCTCACTTGAACTATATATAGTAACTTCCTAACTGATTTTCTTTCTTCTTATCTGGGTTCTGCCTATATTGCTGAACCCCTCTCACATCACTCTTCAGCTGATGCTCTGCGTCCCAGCTACACTTGCCTGCTTTTGGATTTATACAACATTCTCGGCAATTTCCTTCCTCAGGACCTTATCACCTGTTGTTCTCATGGACTTAGATACTCTTATCCCTAAAGCGCTTGAATATCACCCATTTATTTTACAGCTATGAACTGGAAATATTTGACTCGCATTGTAGATTAAGTCTCTTGTATTCTTTTTTGGGACATCTTGGGGTTTTTTAGGGGACATCATTTTTGTAATTATACATTTGTGTATTTGTTTTTTTAAAACACTTTTCCAATTCCTCACCTACCTCATGAGTATAAGTTCCATGAGGGAAAGAGCCACGTATGTTTGGTTAAACTTTGTATCTCTGGTACCTAACACAGAGTTTTATGCATAGGAGATTTAAAAAAAAAAAAAGAAAGCTTATTTTTACCAATATTATTACTATTGTTAATTTAAAAATCCCACTTGCCTTTAGCACATGACTTATTAAAAATTTTGTTGCCACTTTGCCAAAGAAGATATACAGACAGTTCTAAGGACAGAATATTTTTGTCCTCCCAAAATTTACATGTTAAATCTTAGCATCCATCCAATGGGATAGATTTAGGAGCTAGGCCTTTCTAAGATAATTAGGTCATGAGGATGTTGCCCCATGATAGGATTAATGCCCTTCTTTCTCTATCTTGTAAGGATACAAAGCAAAGATGACCTTTATAAACCAGGAAGAGGGACTTTACCAAGAACCCACCCATGCTGGCACCCTACTCTCAGACTTTCAGATTCCAGAATTGTGAGAAATAAATGTCTGTTCATTTAGCTGCCCAGTCCATGTTATTCTGGTTTAGGTGCCTGGACTAAGACAAATGGCAAATAGGAACATGAGAAAATGTTCAGCATTATGAGGTGGTAATAATCTCTCTACTCATCTCTATTCATATCTTTTTAATTGAATTATCCTTCATAGGTATACCAAGCTACATGTCTTTGTCAACCACTCCTGTCCATTCTGGTCTCTAATTCCTATTTCATGCACAACAAAAGGGTCCACTGAAGTGCTCTGCAAATAAGAGTCATTGT
>SJYC01093829.1:0-11122 GCA_006408675.1 Madoqua kirkii | reverse complement strand
GTTCACGTATTGCTGAAGCCTGGCTTGGAGAATTTTGATCATTACTTTACTAGCGTGTGAGATGAGTGCAATTGTGAGGTAGTTTGAACATTCTTTGCCATTGCCTTTCTTTGGGATTGGAATGAAAACGGACCTTTTCCAGTCCTGTGGGCACTGCTGAGTTTTCCAAATTTGCTGGCATATTGAGTGCAGCACTTTCACAGCATCATCTTTTGAGATTTGAAATAGCTCAACTGGAATTCCATCACCTCCACTAGCTTTGTTCGTAGTGATGCTTTCTAAGGCCCCACTTGACTTCAGATTCCAAGATGTCTGGCTCTAGATGAGTGATCACATCATCATGATTATCTCCGTTGTGAAGATCTTTTTTGTACAGTTCTTCTGTGTATTCTTGCCACCTCTTCTTAGCAGGGCAAAGACTAATAGAGTTTTGCCAAGAAATTCATTGGTCATAGCAAACACCCTCTTCCAACAACACAAGAGAAGACTCTACACATGGACATCACCAGATGGTCAACACTGAAATCAGATTATTTTCTCTGCAGCCAAAGATGGAGAAGCTCTATACAGTCAACAAAAACAAGACCAGGAGCTGACTGTGGCTCAGATCATGAACTCCTTATTACCAAATTCAGACTTAAATTGAAGAAAGTAGGGAAAACTGCTAGACCATTCAGGTATGACCTAAATCAAATCCTTTATGATTATACAGTGGAAGTGAGAAATAGATTTAAGGTACTAGATCTGATAGAGTGCCTGATGAACTATGGAATGAGGTTCATGACATTGTACAGGAGACAGGGATCAACACCATCCCCATGGAAAAGAAATGCAAAAAAGCAAAATGACTGTCTGGAGAGGCCTTACAAATAGCTGTGAAAAGAAGAGAGGTGAAAAGCAAAGGAGAAAAGGAAAGATATAAGCATCTGAATGCAGAATTCCAAAGAATAGCAAGAAGAGATAAGAAAACCTTCTTTAGCGATCAATGCAAAGAAATAGAGGAAAAGAACAGAATGGGAAAAACTAGAGATCTCTTCAAGAAAATTAGAGATACCAAGGGAACATTTCATCCTTGGTGTCAAGTTCATCTTCTCGAGAGCTCACAATAATATGTAACTGTAAGAGAAGCAAGCACAGAGATGGCAAATACATTTTTAAAAAATTGCAGTAAAACTGAGGCTTCTCTGGTGGCGGTGAGGAGTCCACCTGCCAATGCAAGAGACACGAGTTCAATCCCTGATCCAGGAAGATCCCACGTGCCATAAAGCAACTGAGCTCCGCACCGAAACTACTGAGTGTGTGCTCTAGAGCCCGGAACCGCAGCTTCTGAAGCCTGCACCCTGGAGTCCGTGCTCCCCAAAAGAGGAGCCGCTTCAGTGAGAAGCCTGAGCACCGCAACTAGGGAGTAGCCCCTGCTCGCTGCAACTAGAGAAAAGCCCGCAGAGCAACGAAGACCCAGCACAGCCAAAAATAAAAATAAGTAAGATTCCCCAAAATCGTGGTGAAATTCACATGCCATGAAATTCACCTTTTTAGCTATTTTGAAGGGAACGATTCGTGGCATTTAATGGTACATTAGCAGCAGTGTACAAACACCACCTCTGTTTATTTCCAAAGTGTCTTCATCGCCCTGAAAGGGAACCCCACCCGCATGAGCCGTCGCTCTTCTTCCTCCCCGCACCTCTTCCGAGCACCAGCCCATCATTAATCTGGTTTCTGTTCCTGTGGCTTTGCCTGTTCTGAACATTTCACATCGATGGAATCGAACCACCTTTTGTGTCTGGCTTTTTCACTTGGCATAATGTTTTCAACGTCCATCCATGTCATAACTTGTATTAGCATTTTGCTCATTTTTAATTTTCTAGTTTATATAATATTCCATTATACGAATGAACCACTTTTCGCTTATCTATTCTTCTGTTGATGGGCATTGGGTTGTTTCTACCTTTTGGCTATTACGAATAACCTTGCTATGAGCATTCAGTGCAAGTCTGCTTGGAACGCTTGTTTTCAGTTCTCTTGGGTGTCTACCTAAAGTGGAACTGCTGGGTCATAAGCTGTTTCCAGGGCTTCCCTGGTGGCTTAGTGGTAAAGAATCTGCCAGCAATGCAGGAGACTCAGGTTTGGACCCTGGGTTGGGAAATCCCCTGGAGGAGGGAACGGCAACGCACTCCAGTATTCCTGCCTGGAGAATCCCATGGACAGAGGAGGCTGGTGGACAACAGTCCATAGGGTCACAAAGAGTCGGACATGACTGATGCGATTGAGCATGCACGCACGCATGCAAGGTGTTTCTAAGTTCAACTGTGGAGGGACTGAATTCATTTTGCAAAACTTTTTGTTTTATATTGGAGTATAGCTGATTAACAACGTTGTGATAGTTCCAGGTGGACAGCAAAGGGACTCAGCCATGCGTATCCATGTACTCAGTCTCCCCCAAACTTCCCTTCCATCCAGGTTGTCACGTAACATTGAGTGGAGTTTCCTGTGCTATTTATCACTGGGACCTTGTTGCTTATCCATTTTAAACATAACAGAGCATACACATTGAACCCAGACTCCCCAACTAACTCTTCCCCATGCTGAACTCACTTTTAACTTGCTTTTGGCCACACAGCTTGTGAAAATCTCTGTAGAGCTGATGTTTCTGATCCAAAGTCAAGTACTTTGCCCATCTGTTCTCTGGAGGCTGAGGGATACGGAAGCGTCTGCCTGCTTTAGGCCACTGCATAGCCCTGAGGAACTGTCACTGTCCTTTATTAAAGACACAGGGTAGGTGTGGTCTGGAATTGCTGGAGTTACTTGAGAGGAGGTTTGCAGGGGAGGTTTGAGGAAGGCACTCCAATTGGTGAACTTCAACCAGACTGGTGTGCATGGGGTCATGTGGTCATCAGCTGTCCTTCTGGGCCAAGACTTCCCTAAGCCTCAGTTTTCCCATCCATAAAATGGTATCACCAGTCCAAATCCAAGTGCTTAGGATCGGAATTAATATACATAGGTGGGCTGGCACCTGTCTAGGACTCTGTAAATCACAACTGGCTTTGTCATTACGACGCCGTTAGGATTATTTCGCCGTTGAGACGTCCCCGCTCAGGTCCAAGGGCCAAGTCTGCCCTGAGCTAATCTTGTTCCTGATAAGAAAGCACCAAGGCAGCTTCCATTTAAACAATCACCCCCCCAAATTTGAAACATATTCCTTAAACAGTTTCTGAACTGTTTTGCAGTGTGGGTTCCCCTGCACTGCTAATATCTTGAGGGATTTAAAAAATATATTCACAACAAAGAGGCCTTTGTCTGCTGGGCTGGGCAGCCTGGCAGGGATATTACTCGGAACCTGATCGGCAGACGCTGGCGGCAAACCTGCTGCATTGTACCCCCAGCCTCAGCAGCGGTGACGGCGAATGGATTAAACTGGCCTTTTGTTGGGTAAGAAGGGCAACCAGCCACGTGACGCGGCACGGCCTTAACCCTGCAGGGGCTGACAGCCCTCCCTGATGTGCTCTGGCCTTGGTGATCCAGCAGCAGCCAGGGAAAAGGGCACTAGCTTCATCTCTGCTTTCCAGATGAGGGGCTGGCGGAAGACTGGCCAAGGTCACCCAACATGTGAATGGCACAGCTGGAATTTCTGTTTGGTTCTGAACACAAAGCCCTGAGTGCCTCTGTGGGACCAGGCCCCAGATTTCAGTTCCAGTCATTTGCAATTGGATGTTGAGTACCTTACACGTAGCCTCAGTTCCAGACCCTAGGGATCCAGTAATGAACAAGACAAAGACAAATATTCATCCATCCGTCCATCCATTCATTCATTCATTCATTCAGCTAATATTTATTGAGCCCCTACTATGGATCAGGAGCTGGAGAGCCGAAAGAGGAACTGTCCTGTAGGTAACCCACTCTATCATTCACATATCTCATCCCATGCTGTGTTGCAAAGAGCTCAAAGGGGCAAACGTGTCTCCAGTTTATTTCCTGTTGTTTCTCTAGATCCTATCACCATGCCTGGCACATAGTAGGTTATCTGCATGCATGTTCATAGCAGCATCCTTCACAATAACCAAAAGGTAGAAACAACTCAGGGATCTATCAGTGGAGAAATGGATACACAAAAGTGGTCTGTCTGGGCAGGGGAATATTATTTAGCCACGAATAGGAAACAAGTCCTGACCTAGGCTACAACATGGATGGACCTCAACAACATCATATGAAGTGGAAAAAGCCTGGCACAAAAGTCAGACATTGAATGATTCCATTTGTAAGAAACGTCTGCAATAAGCAAATTCAGAAAGACAGAATATAGGCTAGTGGTTGCCAGAGGTAGCGGGGAGAAGGGATGAGGACTAACATGGACACAGGATTTCCTTTCGAGGCGATGGAAACGTTTGGAACTAGACAGAAGTGTTGGCTGTACAACTGTGAACATACTAATCCCTACGGAATTGTTTTCTTTAAAATGGCTAATTTCATGTTATAGCTATTTCAGTAATTATTGGCATAGTTGTTGTTGCTGTTCAGTCGCTAAATCATATCCAACTCTTGGTGACCCCATAGACTGTAGCCCTCCAGACTCCTCTGTCCATGGGATTTCCCAGGCAAGAATACTGGAGTGGGTTGCCATTTCCTTCTCCAGGGGATCTTCCTGACTCGGATCGAATCTGCGTCTCCTGCCTTGTAGGTGGATTCTTAACCACTGAGCCACCTGGGAAGCCCTATCGTTGGCATTCAATTGACCAAAATAACAGAAAAGGATCATATATATTATAGTAAATATTATACAACATTTCCTGTAATATGTAAGTTTTAAGTATAAAATAGCTATATTATGAAATTATTGACTATATATTTTGGGAAGTGTATCCCATAATGAGATGAATCAAGATCAAACCTTTCTTCTACCTTGAGTGAACAGTAAGTGTAAAGGATACTCATATTTAACCAGTCTGCAATTAGCTATTAAAAAATTTTTTTTGTTAATTGGAATTGAACCTATTAAATGTTGCGTGAGATGAAATGCAGATTGACTGTAACTGGAATGAAATGCTTTGTGATATTACTCGACAAAAGATATTTTAACACCTAATTGACTAACACATGCTGAATCTGGACAAAATTGCATAAAATTTTTATCCAGTGTATCTTGGGAAAAAAAGCTGGTGTCGCTGGAAGACATTCTAGTTGATTTAAAAGAATCAGAGTGTACTGATCTGAATAGTGTACCCCCAAGTTCATGTCCACCCAGAGCCTGTGGATGTGACCTTATTTGGAAATAGGGTCTTGGCAGATGTCATCAAGTTAAAATGTGGTCATACTAGATTAGGCTGGTCCCTATGGCCAATATGACTGGTATCCTTATAAGGAGAGGGACACTGGAAGACAGACACACACAGGGAGAAGCTCACGTGAAGATGGAGGCAGAGACTGAAGCGATGCGTCTACAGGCCCAGGAGTGCCAAGGGTTCCCGGGAGCCACCAGAAGCTAGAAAATGCAAGGAAGAGTCCCTCCTACAGCCTTTGGAGAGAGCCCAGCCCCAGCCCCACCAGCCCCTTAGTTCGAGCTTCTTCCCTCTGGATCAGCCAGACAATAACTTCCTGCTCTTTGAAGCTACCTAGTTTACGGGGCTCTGTTTACGGCAGGTCTAGGGCACTAACACACGGGGTCACTACCCATCCTGTTTTAACTGCTGAAAGGTGCTCCTTCTCCAAATGGTGACTTGACATAAGTAAGAACATTGAGGTTGACAGGAAGCGATGGCTTAAGTTAAGAAAAGGGGAGGAAGGAAAGAAGGGAAAGAGGGAGGGAGGAGGGAGAAATCAGTGGAAAGGGAGGGAGGAAAGAGGGGAGCCAAAGAAGGCTTATGTGACGTCACAAATCTGCCCTCAAGAGCTCTGTGCGTGCTGGGACCTTCAGTTTTATTCAGGGTTGTGTCTCCAGAGCCTAGAACTGAGCTGTGCAAAGAAGGGCCCACAGTAGATGCTAACTGCAGATTGATTTGTTAAATGAATGAATGAATATCACTGCCCCTTAAACGTCCATGGCTGCCTTTGGTCAATGAGTCCTGCAGGCTTGGAACCTGCCATCGTCTCTGGCCACTCTGATCGTCCTCGTTTCTTGAACTTGGCCTGCTGCTTCCTGCCACAGGACCTTTGCACGTGGCATTTTCTCTGCCTGGAGCAGTTTCCCTTTCTCTCTCTCTCTCTGTCTCTCTCTAACCTGGTTAACTCTTATCTGCTTATTCTGTGCCCAGGTTTAGTCAGAGTCTTTTGCTATGGGTTCATCTAGCTCCCTTCCAGTCTTCAGGGGCTCCAGTGCCCTTCCCTGCTTCACCTACAGCACTCTGCTTGAGTGTCGCTTCCTCCAGGGGGCCTGCCCTGACTCTTTTTCCCCTCCAGCATCTCCTACATGCTCCCGCAGGCCCAGACCTTCCCCCATACAGGCATTAGTGGCCATTCTTGTGTTCATCTGCCCAGCCAGTGCAAGGCTGATCTGGTGCAAAGTAGGGCTCATGAAGTCTCTGTGGGATGAAGAAGAAATCGACTCTTCTCAAGTCCTGGAGCTGTGACCACGTGACCCTCATAGGGCAATGAGAGGCAGCAAAGAGGTCAGGCTCAGAGTCAAATGAAATGTCCTGGCCTCAGTCTTCTTGTCTGTACAATGGGTGCTGGGAGGGTTTGCTGAGATAAAGATCCATAAAGATAAAGATCCAGGACCTGCATGTCCTGCTGACTTCTTAATCTGCAAAGCTGCCCTAGTCAGTGCTCAAGCATTTGTTGAATGAAAGAGTCAACATTTATAAAACACTCAGCCTGGCAATAGGTCATATTATTGTTATTAGTGGGAAATGGAGGGCCAGAGAGGTGAAGTGACTTGCCTGAGCTCACACAGCATATCAGTGGTAGAGCTATCAATAGGAGTGGACATCAAGGTGAATCCAAAGCTGGGACTGCTGGACTCACTGACACCTTGCTCATTTCTAAAAAATGCTGAGCACCTACTATGCGCCAGGCACAGAACTGACATCTCAAGTGCACAGAGAGGAGTGGGACACAACCCTTGGGCCCAATGAGCTTGGAGTCCAGTGCTGGTGATCAACAGGTGGGTGTGAGGTTAGACCACAGGGGGAAGCTTGTTGAGTGCTGAGAGCTGGCACATAGGGGCCAAGGAACAGAGCGGGCAGGATGCCACTCTGCAAGGTCAGGGCAGGCTTCAGAGTCAACATTTATAAAACACTCAGCCTGGCAATAGGTCATATTATTGTTATTAGTGGGAAATGGAGGGCCAGAGAGGTGAAGTGACTTGCCTGAGCTCACACAGCATATCAGTGGTAGAGCTATCAATAGGAGTGGACATCAAGGTGAATCCAAAGCTGGGACTGCTGGACTCACTGACACCTTGCTCATTTCTAAAAAATGCTGAGCACCTACTATGCGCCAGGCACAGAACTGACATCTCAAGTGCACAGAGAGGAGTGGGACACAACCCTTGGGCCCAATGAGCTTGGAGTCCAGTGCTGGTGATCAACAGGTGAGTGTGAGGTTAGACCACAGGGGGAAGCTTGTTGAGTGCTGAGAGCTGGCACATAGGGGCCAGGGAACAGAGCGGGCAGGATGCCACTCTGCAAGGTCAGGGCAGGCTTCTATGACCCATGACCCAGGGCACAGTGGTTTTCAGAATCAGTTGACCTTGACCCAGTGTTGGAAATCTATTTTACACAAACACACTAACACACATACATGGAAAAAAGTTCTACCAGATTATTCTTACTTGTGTACTTACTTGGTTAGCTTAACAGGGTTTTTTTTAAAATTGTGGTAAAACATATATAACATGAAATTTACCATTTTAACCATTTTTAAGGGTACAGTTCCAGAGAAGGCAATGGCACCCCACTCCAGTACTCTTGCCTGGAGAATCTCATGGATGGAGGAGCCTCGTGGGCTGCAGTCCATGGGGTCACTAAGAGTCGGACACAACTGAGCGACTTCACTTTCCCTTTTCACTTTCATGAATTGGAGAAGGAAATGACAACCCACTCCAGTGTTCTTGCCTGGAGAATCGCAGGGACAGTGAGCCTGGTGGGCTGCTGTCTACGAGGTCTCACAGAGTCGTACACGACTGAAGTGACTTAGCAGCAGCAGCAGCAGCCGCCACCTGGGAGGTCCTAAGTTCCTGCATGGTAACTGCAAACAGCAAGGACCCGGAAGCAGGCAGAGCCCCTGCCTGCAGGATGCTCACTTTTGAGTGGGGTGGACAGAAATTCATTAGAGGTAGTGCTACTTACTGGATGTCACACTATCTAGTCCTTGGGCTGGGAGAGCATCCTGGGAGGGGCTGGGGAAGACTTCTCTAAGAATGTGGCAGCCAAGCAGCGGGATGGCCGTGCCATCTCAACTGGGCGAATGGGGCGCAGGCAGGAAGGATCCCTTCAGCCTTGGGCACAGCATCTGCCAAGTCCCGGCAGGGGGAAAGCAAGGACAGACTTGGGGCTAGTGTGGGCTCCACTGGGGAGACTGGGGTGGGCACAGCGAGGTCTCCAGGGCCCGGGCACAGAGGGCACAAGGAGAAACTTGATCTGTATTTTCAAACGGTGAGATCCACTGGCACATTTTAAGGATGTAGGTGTCAGGACAGGAGGAGGGTTGAGTGTGGCTGAATTTGATGAGATTTAGATCCTGGCTGTTGTCAGGGCTGGGGAGGGGTGGGGCAGGACCAGGGAAGGGATGGAGCCAGGAGAGATTTCAACAGGACCTGGGGAGGAACAGGATGTGTGTGTGTGCATGTGTGTATGTGTGCATGTCCACACATTCCCCCAAGAGTGTCCACATCAGGCAAACACCTTCAGGCTTCCCTGCCTCCCCTGGCGACTCCTTGAGGGGGAGAAGCTATGACCAATGAGAGAAGGAGGCCCAGTGCCCAGGGTGCCGCCCCTCCCTCTCAGCCCCACCTCCAGAGCATCCCTGGGTCTCGGCCGCCACCCCCACCCCCGCCCCCAGAGCCCCTGTCCTCTGCCGGCTCCCTGTGATTTAAGAGGCATTTTCCTTTTGGGTGATATAGATTCCCAAATGCTGCATCCATCTCCGGGGGCCTGGTGAAGCCCGCCTATCTGAGTTATAGCACACTGCTTTCTGCATGTTCGAGGGGGGCGGAGGGCGGCACTGCGCTCTTCTGCTCGCTGGGCCTGGAACATTTGAGCAAACATTCCTGGCTGCTTTGGACGTTACCAAACCCAGATGAGCTCACCCGAGCCAGAAGTGGGGGGTGGTGGGGGAGGAGGTTGGAGCTGGCGCCTGGAGCCCACCCGGAGCTCACCAGGTGGCCTGGTGGCCAATGTCAGAGGCTGCTGGGCCTCCACTGGCAAGGCGGCGGCTCTCGGGAGGGTGGGCCTCGCACAGCTGGGGCCTGGCCGGGAGAACCCGGGGTGGGTGGGGTAGAGGGGGTGTCGCTCCTCCTGGGAGCTGGCAGGGCGCTGGCATCGTGAGGACTCTGGATGCAAGCTGGGAGCCTGGGGACCTCACAGCTGGGGTCGGGGAGGGAGCAAACGCGTGATGTAGCCACCTCATCAATCCTTTTTGGGCCGCCCTGGGGGAGCTGGGCCCGCCCTGCAGGGGCCTGCTCCCACAGCAGTAGCACTGCTGTTTATTGAGTGTTAACTATGTGCTAAGTGCTCTGTGCCGGGTGCCCCCTCCCAGACAACCCTCGGAAATATCATTCTCCCCATTGAACAGATGGGGAGACAGAGGCTATGAGTGGGAAGGCCGCTCTAAGCCGCCAAGCCTAAGGCCGCTGTCCGCATTCACCCCTAGGCCACGCTGTCCACCCGTTACAAACAACGGAAACAACGTTCAGAGGAAGATCTGTTCGTACTGTCAGGGGCCAAACAGTGCTAATTTGTGAACGTTTCCAAGGATTTGACTCAAATAAGCACATTACTCTCCCTGGGCTCTATCTCCTTGTCGGAGTGGGAGGGCATTCAAAGCCCAGCAGCCCCGAGCCCACTTCACAGCCTGAGTGCGCGGCGTTGGGGGGGGAGGTTGGAGTCGGGGGAGTCTGAGCCTTCCCTGGGGAAGTTCTGTATGACTCCTGCCAGGATGCTTTGGGCGAACTGCATGCGCTCTGGTTTCAGAGGAACTCTCCCCATGCTCTTTCCCAAAGTGATGTGCAGTCCTCTACATTCCCTTCTGCAAAATGGGCACATGCCTAGGACCCCTCCTGTTGCAGGGTTGCTGTGGCAGTTGTTATACGAGAAATAGTCTATGACAAAGACCCAGATGGAGCCCAGCACACCGTGATGCCTCAAGGCTGGAGACTGTTTCCCTTACTGTGAGCTGCTGGGGGAGGATTGCATTTCCTACACAGGAGTTCACATTTCCAGAAAGTCCTATAGAGGATGCCCTGTGTCCTTATAACCCCCTCCACTTACCTCCTTGGGGAAGTGTGAGCCTGTTACACTTAATCCATCCTCACAGGTGCCCAATGAGGAAAGGGAGGCACAAGGAAGGGGATGACCTGGTCACAGACCTCAGATCTGTGTGGTGCTCTGAGTCACACCAGCCCACTCCTCTGTGATGGAAAGCAAAGAGGGATGGGTTAGAGTTGAGCAAACAGGGACCTGCCTGATCACCCTTGCCCCTGCAGCTACTGCTGATTGATCCCCAGAGAGGTTCCCTCCTGGGAGACAAGTCTGTGACCCCAGGCACTGTGGGACCAAGTCTGGGTGACCTTCCCCTTGCCTTGGGGGTGATGCTACTAGCCCCCATCCCTGCCCCATGGAGACACCACTGATCAGCAGTCTTCCCCAGCAAGGGAGGAGTGGGGATGGGGGGAGCCACAGAGATGGGACTTGAAAAGCTTTGGCTAATGACTGGCTGGTCCAGAGTTTTCCCATCATGCATGCTTGTTTGGTTCCGTTTATGAAGCTGCTTTGCCAGATAGATTCTCTGTGGTAATGAGCCCGCATAGCTGATTGCTGCAGGGAGAGAAAACTGAAGAGGTGGGGGTGGGGGGATCATGTTAAATAGGTTTGTTGAATAATTATGAACCCTCCCGAACTTTCCCATTTTCTGACTAATTGTGTGGTGCGTGACGCGTGATGTATGATGCCTGTTTTTTCTTTTTTTTTTTTTTTTT
>SJYC01093828.1:0-55299 GCA_006408675.1 Madoqua kirkii | reverse complement strand
AATTTGATTTAGGTCATACCTGAATGGTCTAGCGGTTTTCCCTACTTTCTTCAATTTAAGTCTGAATTTGGTAATAAGGAGTTCATGATCTGAGCCACAGTCAGCTCCTGGTCTTGTTTTCGTTAACAGTATAGAGCTTCTACATCTTTGGCTGAAAAGAATATAATCAATCTGATTTTGGTGTTGACCATCTGGTGATGTCCATGTGTAGAGTCTTGTGTTGTTGGAAGAGGGTGTTTGCTATGACCAGTGCATTTTCTAGGCAAAACTCTATTAGTCTTTGCCCTGCTTCATTCCACATTCAAGGCCATATTTGCCTGTTACTCCAGGTGTTTCTTGACTTCTTACTTTAGCATTCCAGTCCCCTATAATGAAAAGGACATCTTTTGGGGGTATTAGTTCTAAAAGGCCTTGTAGGTCTTCATGAAACCATTCAATTTCAGCTTCTTCAGCGTTACTGGTTGGGGCATAGACTTGGATAACTGTGATATTGAATGGTTTACCTTGGAAACAAACATAGATCATTCTGTTGTTTTTGAGATTGTATCCAAGCACTGCATTTTGGGCTCTTTTGTTGACCATGATGGCTACGCCAGTTCTTCTGAGGGATTCCTGCCTGCAGTAGTAGATATAATGGTCGTCTGAGGTAAATTCACCCATTCCAGTCCATTTTAGTTCTCTGATTCATAGAATGTTGATGTTCACCCTTGCCATCTCTTGTTTGACCACTTTCAACTTGCCTTGATTCATGGACCTGACATTCCAGGTTCCTATGCAATAGTGCTCTTTAGAGCATCGGATCTTGCTTCTATCACCAGTCACATCCATAACTGGGTATTGTTTTTGCTTTGGCTCCATCTCTTCATTTTTTCTGCAGTTATTTCTCCACTGATCTCCAGTAGTATATTGGGCACCTAATGACCTGGGGAGTTCCTCTTTTGGTATCCTATCATTTTGTCTTTTCATACTGTTCATGGGGTTCTCAAGCAAGAATACTGAAGTGGCTTGCCACTCCCTTCTCCGATGGACCACATTTTGTCAGCCGGGAGGAGCAACCAGAGTAGCTGTGGCACAGGAGGGCCTAGAGGAGCTATCCCACATTGAAGGTCAGGAACAGTGGCGGTAAGGAGATACCCCTCTTCTAAGGTAAGGAGCAGCGGCTGTGCTTTGCTGGAGCAGCCGTGAAGAGATATACCACGCCCAAGGTAAGAGAAACCCAAGTAAAATGTTAGGTATTGCAAGAGGACATCAGAGGCAGACCCACTGAAACCATACTCACAGAAAACTAGTTAATCTAATCACACTAGGACCACAGCCTTGTCTAACTCAATGAAACCCAGCCATGTCTGCGGGGCAACCCAAGACTGGCAGATCATGGTGTAGAGGGCTGACAGAATGATTTAGAATTAGGATTCATGAATACGCTGGATTCATTTTTTGGTACTGGGGGAAAGCAGAGAGTAAATGTGGTGGGAAACTATGAGGGTCCAGAGATTCAGACTTTAGCTTGGAAGAGATATTAAAGATGTATTTCAGGTACGTCCCTGGTGGGCCAGTGGCTAAGACTCTGTGCTCCCAATGCAGCGGGTGTGAGTTCAATCCCTGGTCAGGGAACTAGATCCCACATGCCACAAGGAAGAGTGAAGATCTTATGTGCTGCAACTAAGACCCAGTGCAGTGAAATAAATACTTAATAAATAAGATAAATATTTAAAAGAAATCTCAATTATTAAAAATATAAAAAGATGCAATTCTAACTTAGTTTAGAAATAGCTTGAGTGTCTGCTAGTCAACAGGAGATCTAAGGCCAGAACCTGGGGTTTCCCAGTTGTTAAACCATTGCTTTTTCTTAGACATGAACCATGAATTGCTTTAGAGAATACTCCTTTCTCCTCCTCTCTTAATCCAGATGGGGGGGAAATAGTGAGAAAGCTTAAAGACTGTTAAAAAATAATCAGGACATTAAGAATCAAGTTATCCTGGAAGGAGGTCAAGACGGTAACCAGAGAGGCTGAAGGTAAGGGGAGGAGCACCAGGCAAGGTAAGGTCTTATCTAAAGCTACTAGAGTAAGCAGGCAATTAGAAGCTTTTGTTACTTGTATTTAGCTGAACACTGAACAGAAAGCTTTTTTAAATCCTTGGCTAAATCAAAACCTGGAAAGTGAGGACTTCTAACTTTCAAGAAAAAAAGCTGAGCATGAGACAAAAAAAAGTATTTGTTTTTATACTTAACTTGGTAGGAAAAAGGAAAGAAAAAACAAGATGTCAGCAAAACCCAAAGCCCATCCCTCTTGGTTTTATTTTCAAGGATAGCATTTTTTCCCTCCCTTAACTTGGTAGGAAAAAGGAAAGAAAAAACAAGATGTCAGCAAAGCCCAAAGCCCATCCCTCTTGGTTTTATTTTCAAGCATAGCATTTTTTCCCTCCCTTGGCCAAGTTCAGTGTGTAGGATCTTAGTTCCCCTACCACTGATCAAACCTTCACCCCTGGAATCGTGAAGTCTTAACCACTGGACTGCCAGGGAAGTCCCGCCCTCCCCACCTTGGCTTTTGTAATAGTCCTGAAGGGTTTTCTTGGTTTCTAGACTACTGAGATCTTGCTTCTATGTGCAAATTAAGTAAAATTTCCTAAAGAGATGGAAGGCAGGCTTTACGTCTCAGTAATAGGGAACACATTTGATTGGGAATGGCTGGGTTATCATCTAACACTGACATGTCATTTTCCCCTGCCTGGGCTCAGCTTCCCTCCATCCAGCTGGCTTTTCTTTCCTGGTCTTATTTCTTTCCTTTCCACCCTCTGCCCCCTCTCCCCTCTCCTTGCAGGAGCAGAAACAAGAAACTCTTCCTCTAATCTCCAGCCTGGCAGGTTTTCCCTCTCCTAGAGTCTAGGTGTCTGTAGCATTTGCTCCTCAGTGGCTTTCCCCCAAGGAGACAGCTCCCTCCTTCCTCTTCCCAAAAAGGAATCACAAGGCCAGCTGTTAAGATTTTAAAAAATTATTTTTTTCACATCTTTACGCAAGATGGGAAAATCTCTGAAGTTTAAGGTGGCACCTAGCTGTCCTGTAGTGCTTGTATTTTTTCAAGGATTTGTTCTGTCTGGAATTTTATTATAATAACTTAGTGGTCCAGTGGTTAAGATTCTGAGCTTCCAATTCAAGGGGTCACAGGTTCAATCCCTGGTCAGAGAATTAAGATCCCACATGCCACATGATATGGCCAAAAAGCAAAACAAACAACCACCACAACAAAAAACTGATGGGAATGAACATACCTTGAGGTTTATATAATTTTAATAAATCACCTTCAAAATGATAAAGCATTAGTAATCAAATAGACAGAGATTCACTCAGTCATGTCCAACTCTTTGGGACTCCACAGACTGTAGCCCATAAGGTTCCTCTGTCCATAGGATTTTCCCAGGCGAGAATAGTGGAGTGGGTTGTCATTTTATCTCCCGGGGGAATCTTCCCAACCCAGGGATCAAACCCATGTCTCCAGTATTGGCAGATGGATTCTTTATCACTGAGCCACATGGAGAGGCTAGCTTCTATCAATGATTCACACCAAAAGGCGGTTCATGAAGCAGCTATTATGAGGCAGGTATCCTTGAAACTCAAACCTAATAACAGTAGAAAACATCACCCACTTATAGCAATATACACAGATTTGAAACTGTTTCCTTGAGAATCTTTCTGTTTGGGGGATAATTCTATTATATGAAGGCTCTAAGTAATGACAGGAAAACAGTGATGATGCCCCAGTGACCGGATAGCCATGCCCTGGAGAGATAGCCAAGAGAGGGATCCCCAACCCCCAGGATCTAATAGCTGATGATCTGAGGTGGAGCTGATGTAATAATAATAGAGATAAAGTACACAATAAATGTAATGCACTTGAATCATCCTGAAACCATCCCCTCTTCTCCACTTTATGGAAAAAATTCTTATTCATGAAACTAGTCCCTGGTGCCAAAAAGTTTAGGGATATTCAAAGGAATGTTCTTTGCCCTTCACATCCACGTATTTTTCTTCTAACAGCCTCATCTCACAACGCTTTAACCTCTCCTAGTGTCACACAACTCTTCCCACTTTGAGGGGCAGGATGCATGCCAGTGCTCAGGCCTCAGGTCCTCCCTGGGCGCTGGTGATCTGTCCTTCTCATCCTGGCTTTGTAAGGCACTCTCTTAAGTTTTTGTTGCTCCCCTGTTTCTCTAGTTCCTCCTCAATCTTCCTAGATAAACCTGTATAAATGATGTAAGAACTTTCTATCTAATGAATCTGTGATTTTCTCCACTTTAATCACACCTGGGCTGTGTCTACCACACTCTTTCCACAGCTGCACTTGTCATTTCTGTTTCGTTTTCAGCTTTCTGTTTTACACTGGAGTACAGCCAATTAACAATGCTTTCATGGCTTCAGGTGGGCAGTAAAGGGACTTAGACATATGTATTCATGTATCCATTCTTCCTCAAACCCTTCTCCCATCCAGACTGCCATATAACATTAAGCAGAGTTCCCTGTGCTGTACAGTAGGTCCTCCATTATCCATTTTATTGTCAGATTTTATTTACTCCTTACTTTCTTTATGTCCCCTAAATGAACGTCCTCAAAACCCAGTTCCTCTCATCTCAGGCCCCATAACTAATATTTCATTTTCACAATCACCTCACCTCATGTCGGAGGTTGCTCCTTTCCCCTGAGGGAGAAGTGTGGTGGGCAGGGGGCAAACTGGTGCAGTGGAGGGAGGGGGCCTTAGCCACTTGCAGCCTGCAGCCTGAACAAGGCTCCCCCAGTGGCAGAGAGGTACAGACTCTACCTTCCAAGGCAGGAGATGCAATAGACTCGGGTTCGATCCCTGGGTCTGAAAGATCCCCTGGAGGAAGAAATGGCAACCTACTCTAATATTATTGCCTCGAGAATTCCATGGACTGAGAAGCTTGGCAGGCTACAGTCCACAGGATCGCAAAGAGTCAGACATGACTGAGCAAATAACACACACAAGTAGATCCATATAATCGCACACATCACCTACTTATAGCTTAATGGTGTTCTATCCTTGTTTTCTTTGCCCCAGTTTCTCTTTCAGCTTGAATGAGCACAAACTTTTGAAGTCTTTAATTTATGACTATTTTAACTTAAGAAAGCTCTGCTAGAGGCTGATAAATGGTGAATTTCAAAAACCCAGAAGGAGGGTTTCTGCTTAGCCTTTGATTTTGTTTTTTTTAAGCCAGATAAATGTCTGATTGTGCTCATAGTTTGTCAGAAAAGGCAATGGCAATTCACTCCAGTGTTCTTGCCTGGAGAATCCCAGGGACAGAGGAGCCTGATGGGCTGCCATCTATGGGGTCGCACAGAGTCGGACATGACTGATGACACTTAAAAGCAGCAGCTCATAGTTTGTAACTATATGTCACCAATTTTTGTCTTCCTGCAAATTCCCTGTTCTCCCCCAGATTTCTCTTATACTTCTGGCTGAGGAGGGTCTAGGCAACTAGGCAGCTGCATGCCTGAGTGGCCTGGGTGATAAACCACATAGTTATTTTTCTCAATTAAAGTTTTCACTGATAATTTTACTGTTCTATTTTAAGCTTCCTCATTCCCTTGGGCCTTGGTACATATGTCTGTAATAAGTCTCATCCCGTCCAACCAGATTGTCTCCTCAGAATATAGACTAACCTATTTCAAAAAGCTCATCTCTCTCTCTCTCTCTCTCTCTCTCTCTCTCTTTCTGGAACATAACACTTGAAAATGCATTGAAACAGAAAGTAATTAAGCTTTAAAGGAGAGCTATAAAAGTGATTTATCTGTGAGTACACACTTATCCTTCTCCCAATTGACACACATCTTATATTAATTTTTCTTTAGTGTGTATCTGAAGCCTTTTTCTAAATCTTTACTACTAATAGAAACTTTTTATTCCACTCTTATTTCCTTCTGCTTGGCACCAAAGACTCTCATATGTGCTGAAAGGGATCTATTAGGGGTACAGAACCAGGGTACAGAATTTGGGAAATTCTGCTCTGAAATAATAATGCTCCCTAGTCACAACCATTGACATTTATTAGGTTGTCAATTAGCTATTTTTTTTAATTAGGGAAATAAAAGTTCTTCATTCATTTTTTTTTTCCTGAAGTTATTTAGAATGCACTTTTATCATCACGTTCCACTGGTGACAGAACAGCTATGGAATGCATATCAGGCTGGCCAAAACATTTGGGTTTTTCCATAAGATGTTAAGGAAAAGCCAGAATCAAGTTTTTGGCCAACTCAGTATCTTTCTTGGGCTTGCCATGTGGTGCCAGTGATAAAGAATTCTCCTGCCAATGCAGGAGATGCAAGAGAAGATGGGCTTGATCCCTGGGTCAGGAAGATCCCCTGGAATAGAAAAAGGCAATCCATTCTAATATTCTTGCCTGGAAAATTCTGCAGACAGAGGAGCCTGGTGGGCTACAGTCCATGGGACCACAGAGAGTTGAATACAACTGAGCAACTAAGCACAGCACAATACCTTTTTCTTAGGTCAGTGGAACTTTCATTATACAGATAAGTAATTTTTACAGAGAAATTTCTATAGGCTCCCCTTTGTGACCCCAAAGGACTCACAGAAGAAGAAAGAAACAATGATAACAATACTTCCTTTATATTGTATAGTTTTCAAAGCAGATTCACACATATCAATCCATCCAAGCTTAAAAAAAAAAAAAAAAAACGAGGCTCAGAGATTAAATAAAAGGCATCTTCAAGGTCACACAGCTAGTGTGTGTCAGGTCAGAGACCAGAATTTAAATCATTACTTGAATGTACCCATTAAAAAAAATCAATCTCAAGAATAGAATTATAGAGATCCAGCATTTTTCATTAACATTATCGGGGGGAATGTTTCGTAAGCAATACTTAACCAGTGACTGTGCTTTTCTTAGCTTAGATCTGTCCTGTGGTTTATTTTTCTTATCACGTGACTGTCGGTTGAAAGCTGGGGTCATTTCATGTCTTTTCCTTCTTCTGTTAATTGAAGAGCATTGGGAAAATTATAAAGATCATTTTAAAGCTTTGGTGGTTGGCATAGCTGTTTGTCTATTTGATTTTGTTGTTCCTGCGGTTTAAAAGATTATCTTCACTCAGCTGGAAAGAAGCCAAGTGTCTATCAATAGAGAAGGGGTTGAATAAACTCTGACACATCTACACAGTGGAGGACTGTGGGCTGTAAAATAAGGCCAGAGTATTTCTGCATATACCTGTGGAGTGAGCTCCTGCATATATTGTTACACGAAGAAAGAAAGTGGGATAAATAGTATGTATTGTATGACACCATTTCTTTCAGAAAGGTGTGCGTGTGTCTGTATTTGTTTATATTTTTTCATTCCCTCCACTTTGCCTCCTTTATGATTTTTTAAATGTAAGGACATTTTAAAAATAGTTTACCTATTTGTAGGATTCCCCTGTGATCCAATAAGAAACAGGGAACAGTATTGGAGACTTCTCCAGATACACTTTGTTTTGTATATTTGACTTTTGAACCATCTCAAAATTATAAAATAAAAGAAAAAAATTCCAAAAATCTAAAAACAGCTGGTGGTGTTACCCCACACAAAGGAATAACTTCATGAGACTTTAACACAGTCATTTGTCTGAACAGCCTTAGTAGAACATATCCTAAGGACAAAAACACAGGCAAAGACATCCTAAACTGTTTTCACTAACCTTATTCTTTGTATTAGCATTAATATTTTTTTTAAAGTGATTCCATTTATTTCCATTATTCTTGGAGGTGGGTCATAGAGGAGCCTGCTGTGATTTATCTCAGAGAGGGTTTTGCCTATGTTCTCCTCTAGGAGTTTTATCGTTTCTGGTCTTACGTTTAGATCTTTAATCCATTTTGAGTTTATTTTTGTGTATAGTGTTAGAAAGTGATCTAGTTTCATTCTTTTACAAGTGGTTGACCAGTTTTCCTAGCATCACTTGTTAAAGAGATTGTCTTTAATCCATTGTTTATTCTTGCCTCCTTTGTTGAAGATAAGGTGTCCATAGGTGTGTGGATTTATCTCTGGGCTTTCTATTTTGTTCCACTGATCTATATTTCTATCTTTGTGCCAGTACCATACTGTCTTGATGACTGTGGCTTTGTAGTAGAGCCTGAAGTCAGGCAGGTTGATTCCTCCAGTTCCATACTTCTTTCTCAAGATTGCTTTGGCTATTCAAGGTTTTTTGTATTTCCCTACAAATTGTGAAATTATTTGTTCTAGCTTTGTGAAAAATATCACAGGTAGCTTGATAGGGATTGCATTGAATCTATAGATTGCCTTGGGTAATATACTCATTTTCACTATATTGATTCTTCCTATCCATGAACATGGTTTATTTCATCATCTATTAGTGTCCTCTTTGGCGAGGAAACCAGAATTGAAAGAGACATGTGTACCCCCAATGTTCCTCGCAGCACTGTTTATAATAGCCTGGACATGGAAGCAACCTACATGTTCATCAGCAGATGAATGGATAAGAAAGCTGTGGCACATATATACAATGGAGTATTACTCAGTCATTAAAAAGAATACATTTGAATCTGTTTTAATGAGGTGGATGAAACTGGAGCCGATTATACAAAGTGAAGTAAGCCAGAAAGAAAAGCACCAATACAGCATACTAACACATATATATGGAATTTAGAAAGATGGTAATGATAACCCTGCATGCGAAACAGCAAAAGAGACACAGATGTATAGAACAGTCTTTTGGACTCTGTGGAAGAAGGAGAGGGTGGGATGATTTGGGAGAATGGCATTGATACATGTATAATATCATATAAGAAATGAATCTCCAATCTAGGTTTGATGCAAGGTGCAGGATGCTTGGGACTGGTGCACTGGGATGACCCGCAGGGATGGTGTTGGGCTGTCTCTTATACACATCTTCATCTAACACTGACATGTCATTTTCCCCTGCCTGGGCTCAGCTTCCCTCCATCCAGCTGGCTTTTCTTTCCTGGTCTTATTTCTTTCCTTTCCACCCTCTGCCCCCTCTCCCCTCTCCTTGCAGGAGCAGAAACAAGAAACTCTTCCTCTAATCTCCAGCCTGGCAGGTTTTCCCTCTCCTAGAGTCTAGGTGTCTGTAGCATTTGCTCCTCAGTGGCTTTCCCCCAAGGAGACCTTGGGGGAGGGAGGTTCGGGATTGGAAACACGTGTACACTTGTGGTGGACTCATGTTGATGTGTGGCAAACCAATACAATATTGTAAAGTAAAAAAATAATAATAACTAACAAAAATAAAGTGATTGCATATAATAGGATAAAGTATGGATTCACATTATTAGTAGTAGTAGTATATACCTTCAGGCTAAAGGCAAAATGACCAGAAACAAACATTGAATTCTAGTTAGCAGATTTGTTTTCACAATGATATGAGTTAGCAATTCAGAAATTACTTCCAGAATTTATAAAGTAAATATATACTCCGTGTATATACTTCATATAATACATTTTTTAATACAAAATTATGCTACATTGTGCTTAGTCGCTAAGTTGTGTCCAACTCTTTGTGACTCCATGGATTGTGTAGTATATACCTTCAGGCTAAAGGCAAAATGACCAGAAACAAACATTGAATTCTAGTTAGCAGATTTGTTTTCACAATGATATGAGTTAGCAATTCAGAAATTACTTCCAGAATTTGTAAAGTAAATATATACTCCGTGTATATACTTCATATAATACATTTTTTAATACAAAATTATGCTACATTGTGCTTAGTCGCTAAGTTGTGTCCAACTCTTTGTGACTGCATGGATTGTAGCCCACCAGCCTCCTCTGTCCATGGGGATTCTCTAGGCAAGAATACTGGAGTGGGTTACCATGCCCTCCTCCAGCAGATCTTTTCAAGCCAGGGATGGAACACAAGTCTTCCATATTGCAGATGGGTTCTGAGCCACCAGGGAAGCCCATACAAAATTATGTATGTACATATATAATTATATATATGTATAAATGTCACAGAGGGAGGTGCAAATACGGAAAAGACTGTTATGAACCCTATGGTGCCAGATTGGAATCTGAGGTATTAAAATATTAAAAGAAGCTGTAAGGAAAGCATTACAGCAACAAAATGCAAACAAATCCTAAAGAAAAGGTCAAATTTACCAATAAAGGTTCATTTACTTTCAATCACTTTTTGCTTCTTGGGGCTTTCCTGGTGGCTCAACAGTAAAGAATCCACCTGCAATGCAGCAGATGCAGTTTTGATCCCTGAGTTGGGAAGATCCTCTGGAGAAGAGAATGGCAACACACTCCAGTATTCTTACCTGGAGAATCCCCATGGACAGAGGAGCCTGGTGGGCTACAGTCCATGGGGTTGCACAGAGTCTGACATGACTCAGTGACTAAACCACCACCACCAGTGAAAAGCATTTGTATTTCACAGTAGCTTATGTTTTCATCTTTTCATAGACCAAAGTGCCGTTTCTAAAAGGAAAGACGTGGAGAAGGGCACAGTTCTTACCCTTTCCAGCTGTGTTCAATGGGGTCACAATTGTCCAGGTAATTGAAGTGAATGATATCAGTTGGATGCTTGTCAGAAGACCTCCAGGGTGGGAGTTCTTTCTCCCCTGGGTGGTTCTTTCTTAAAGAGGAAGAGGATCAGAAACTGGATGAAGGGAGACAGCTTTCCCCCTGGAGAACTGCTTCTAATGGGTTGAACATCTGCAATCACAATCCATCTTTTGCAGGTGTCTAGAAGGAGAAAATTATTTCTGTTCTCAAAACACTATAATAATAACAAAAGTAAAACAAAGAACATGGACTTCCTGGTGGTCTAGTGATTAAGAATCTGCCTGCCAATGCAGGGGACACTGGTTCAATCCCTGGTCCAGGAAGATTCCACGTGCCCATGTGCCACAACCACTGAGCCAGTGCTGTAGAGTTTGTGCTCTGCAACAAGAGAAGCCATCGCAATAAGAATCCTGAGCATGAAAGGTAAAGAATAGCCCCTGCTCACTGCAACTAGAGAATGCCCAAGGGCAGTAACGAAGACCCTTTGCAACAAAAAATGAATAAATAAATAAATGCTTTTTTTAAAATCATCATTATCATCATCACCATGATGGCACTGATAATGGTGGCAGTGATTACAGCAGCCACCAACTCAGAGGTACTGCCAGGCACTATCTCAGGAAGTATTCCTCCATTATTATTATTTTTTGAGGGGGGTTATACAGTAATGCAAACCTGTGCTGCCAGGGGCCAGTGTGAGGAATCCCGCCCATGACAAGGTCATGTGGAAGGAAGCCTGGCATACGTAAGGACATGATCAAGCTTCAGGGATTCCCCCTGGCATTTCCTGAGCATCCACTGCCCGCCCCCCGCCCATGCCCCCAAAATAAGAATCTGCCAGCCTCTGCACTCTGCTTTTCCACTCTTCTGATATTCTCTGGGAAAAAGTCACTTCAGGGTTTTAGTCTTCTGCATTTGAAAGGGATGTTTCAGTTAAACCCCCTCTGATAGCTCTCTAGCTTGCCTAACAGTTTCCCCAGACTTCTTACAGCTTGTGAATTGCTTACAGCCCCCCAACTGCGAGAGGCACAAAGCTTAAAAGCATCTTAAAGATACAGAGCCTTTTCTAAAGAGTTAAAAATTATATTGGTGACGGGTTTTCACTGTTGATTCAATGATTGCTGCCAGACCATATTTTTTATCTTTTAGGCACCTGGGAGGATGTTACTCAATGTAATCAGGATGTAGAAAATGATATATAGTAGTTTTAATGTTAGCAACACTAGACTTTTGAGTTAACTGCTTCTCTTTTCTTGTAAATCACTGTACTCCCTTTACTTGTTATAAGTTACTGTATCTTTGCTATGTAAGAATGTAACTTTATTTAGCACTTTTCTGAGAGTGACACCAGACCTTGGGAAGATCAATACAAGTAAGTCTTCAGGTTGACAAACTCTTATCAGAAAAAGGCTGTAAAATGTTAATTGGCCCTTTTGGCTGGAAGAAGATGTAAATTACCTAAGACTTGTGTATACAACTAGGTATGCAGAGATAAAAGCCTGGTTTTGATAAGAGTCCAGGCTGCTAATGCTGCATAACTTTGTATTACCCATTGATCTCTATGTACAATGAAAAAGGTATAGAAGACCTTCTGAACAATAGAGGCCAGAGCTAGTCACTGGACTAGTTTCTCCCATCTCTCTCTCTCTCTCTCTCTCTCTCTCTCTCCCTCCTTCTCTCTGTCTCTCCTTCCCTCTCCTCTTCACTCTAATTTCAGGCTGAATTCCCATCTGGAACGGGGCAGCTCGCCAAGTCTACTTACTTGTCCCGGCTTTTAAGACCCACAGAAAGGGAGCCTAAGGTGGGGTACCCTTAGAGATTCAAGCAGGCGCTGGTGGCCCCACGTTGATGGTGCAAATCTCTTGTCCAGAGATTTTATTGGCCTTCCCTGCAAACCAAGTTATTCAGCATTCTTTCTCCATTTGATTTTCCCACTACACTACTTCTTCTTAATCTAATCTTATACTTCTATATTAATAACTAAATAAATCTTTCCTTGCCAATGCCATCCACACTTCAAATTCCCTGGACCCATTGGGGCTGGACCCTGGCACTGCACCCCTTACATTGAAAGCAGAGAGTCTTAGCCATTGGACTACCAGGAAAGCCCCATTCCTACATTATTTAACCTTCATAATAACTTAAAAAGTAATTGTAACTACTTCCATTTTACAGAAGAGAAAACTGAAGGTAGGATAAACTGATTAATTTTTCCACTACTACTGTTAAGACATAAGCAGTAAGACACACGGTCAGAATTTTGAATCCAAAACTCTCCAGCTTCAAGCCCACATAATGAAATTCTCTATCCTGTATTGCCACCTCTCCTACCATATTATTATACAGTTATTCCACAACTGCAGTTAATTTGTTCATAAAAATATACATTCTTAAAAACAGTACCATGTTCTATCTATCTAAAACAGATACAATTTCCATTATTTTCCAGTGGTCATGTATGGATGCAAGAGCTGGACTGTGAAGAAAGCTGAACACCGCGAGAATTGATGCTTTTGAACTGTGGTGTTGGAGAAGACTCTTGAGAGTCCCTTGGACTGCAAGGAGATCCAACCAGTCCATCCTAAAGGAGATCAACCCTGGGATTTCTTTGGAAGGAATGATGCTAAAGCTGAAACTCCAGTACTTTGGTCACATCATGGGAAGAGTTGACTCACTGGAAAAGAATCTGATGCTGGGAGGGATTAGGGGCAGGAGTAGAAGGGGACAACAGAGGATGACATGGCTGGATGGCACCACCGACTTGATGGACGTGAGTTTGAGTGAACTCTGGGAGATGGTGATGAACAGGGAGGCCTGGCGTGCTGCAATACATGGGGTCGCAAAGAGTCGGACACGACTGAGTGACTGAACTGAACTGTACTGAAATGAAACTATAGATTCAATCAATTATCAAAACTTCAGCCAGTTCTAAAGAATTGGGAAATGAAAGTTTTTTTTTTTTTAAGTCTGTTTTTTAATTGCCCAAAATGAAAGTCTGGGTTTGTTTGTTTGTTTGTTTGTTTTGTATATAAAATTCATAAGGGTTTTTACACAGTTGTAGCCTAAGAGAAGAGGTACTGCTACGTTGAGAAGCCATTAAAGGCTTAATTTTTGTTCTTTAAGAGATTAGGGAAGCTTTGCTCAGTAAATTGGTTTGCTTAAATTTGTGAAAATTTAAAAATTCCCCAAGTTCCTCCATGCAGAATCAGTTAGTTTCTTATCCTTGTTTCAGCTGCTCTTTCTTTGTACATGTTTCTCTTACAGAATAGTACTTCATATTCAATGTGGTAACTATCTATTTGTCTGTTTCCTGGGCCATAGACTAGGCTCACAGAAAGTGAGGTTAAGACCATTGTACTCTTAGCACCTAGCACATAACAGTATCTAATGATTTAGTGAGTGATTGTAAGTAGTAGAAAAGAAGACATTTTACTTTTATATAATTGATGGTTCATTACTAATAGTATTCAATGTTTTATGTGAATCCTGGAGGAAGGCATGGCAGCTCATTCCAGTACACTTGTCTGGGGAATCCCCATGGACAGAGGAGCCTGGTGAGCTACAGTCCATGGGATTGAAAAGAGTTGGACACAAGAGCAACTAAGCATAGCACAGTGTGGATCTCACTTACAATAAACATTCAAGAAATTCCCTCGTGGTCCAATGGTTAGAACTCCACACTTTGACTGCCGAGAGCAGGAGTTCGATCTCTGGTCAGGGAACTAAGATCTCAAGTCACACGGGGTGGCCAAAATAATAAAATAAATAAAATAAGATGGACAAAATAATAAAATAAATAAAATAAGATAAACATTCATTTCATTTCCCTGAGTTTATATTGAATGAAATCTATTTTTGCCTGAAGAGGTCTTGTTTAACACCACTGGTAATAAAGAATACATGATAATAAAAAAGCAGTTTCAGGGAGACAATCTAGGCATGAATGCTAGTAACTATATACATAAATAAACATCATTAATTCTAAAAAGTACAAAATATTTGACCCATTGACAGAATAAATAATAAGGAACACTGATGACTTTTCTGTTAAGTAAACAAAAACTTTGTTGCCTTTACCCAAAGCCATTTGAGACTTTTTAAAATTTCAAATGTTGAAAAAAATTTAAAGCTTTTGTTTGCATATATTGAAATGGCCAGACATCTTCTCTATTTTATTCTATTAATTACATGGCCTGATTTTTTAATATTATGCCAATCTTACTCTCCTTGGATACATCCCACTTCACTTGATCATCATGTATTATTCTTTTTTAATATATATCTTACTGGGTTTAATTTGCTAATTTTTTTCTTTGATAGAAAAACTGAAATTTACTATAACAAAGTACTCCCTAAAAAAATTAAATACTAAGAAACAATGTGGCAATTTTCTTGTATCAGAACTATTCATCATTTAAAAATCTATGTGTGTTAGTTGCTCAGTCATGTCCAACTCTTTATGATCCTATGGACTGTAGCCCACTAGGCTCCTCCAACCATGGGGATTCTCCACGCAAGAATACTGAAGTGGGCAGCCATTCTCTTTTCCAGGGGATCCTCCTGACCCAGGGATCAAACCTGCATCTCCTGCATTGCAGGTGGATTCCTTATCACTGAGCCACCAGGAAGAGCATAAATAATTTCTGGAAAAAGAGTTATTATTGAAGACCATATATTAAAATCAGTATTATATACAATACTCAAAACCTTTTTTTCATTCTACAACCTGGTTAATCACTTTTCTCTCCCCAGAACAGCTCAAGCTTCAGCTATTGAAGCCTTTCCCTGCCCATGATTGACTTTGAATGAGAGTTAAGGAAAGCCTTGTGATAAAAGGAGTCACAGCTATTGTAATTTTTAAAATAACTCTTCCACCACTGCACTTTACATTTTTCTTTTTAAAAGAAATTCTCATGAAGAGCAGCCATCATTGAAATCAGAAAGACTGCTGTTATCATTGTAATTATAACAATATTAATTATGCAGGTTATTACTATATTAAATGTAGAGGGTTTCTACTTCAAGTAAACACAATAAAATGAAATGTAAATGAGCATGTTAAGAACCAACTATTCATATTTCAAAAGATTTCTTTAATTCAAAAAGGACTCTCTGCCGCTTTTCTATAAAAAAAAAAAAAAAAAACCCTGTGGTTTTAAAAATAATTTAAAAGTTGTAATTTACACATAATTTTCAGAAACTCTCCTATTATACAAAACTATGCACAACTGCATGTACATAGATCATGCCATAAAGAAAAAGCTCATAAAAATTTTCCATAGGTTATCTAATTAACTGTGACTATAAGAATGAACATAAAAATTGGTTACAATGCATAGAAAACCACTAGAAAAAATTATGCTCATACTTTTTATTGTTTATGATTCTATGTAAGAACTTTACATTTATTTTCTAAAGTAAAAAGAATTTTCATATGCCCATTATGCCCTTTCTTAATTACTTTTTTTTTGCAATCTTTTCTTTATAAATGATAGAAACATAAATTTCAGTTTGCCTGGTAGAATCATAGAAAAATTGAATTACAGTAAAATTTGATGACCCATAGGTAATAAATACGGCACATTACCCACAGAATCTCAGTGTCAGAATTGTGTACTAGAGGCATCAGAGACACAGAATCCAGGAATCTGGAGAGAATGAGGAGCTCCTAGTCCTAACCTGGGTGGAACTGTGGTTTGTGAGTGTCAGATGACATTCAACTAACATGGATATCTTGAAAAGAGCTGTTAAGTTCTTAGAACAAGGGAATTTTGAAGTCATGATATATTTCTTTTGAATCAATGGCCTTCTCCAACTTAGTTCTAGAATTCCTAAGCATCTGATGTTAGTAGTTCTGTTGCTTCTTATCCCAAATTCACCTTGGGCTTGGTAACATTTAGTTCTTTCACCATTTCTATATAATGCTTCTTCCATACACCCTGCTCATAGGGAGTTAGGGAGACATTGATGTACCAGTTAAACTGTAAACACTTTAGTACCCAGAGCTAATCCAGTTCAGTTAAATTCTTCCAATACCAGCTCACCTGGAAAAAAAATGTTAAAAAACTATTCAGCTTACATGTCCACTTTCTCTAGGTTTTTAGCTGTCATCCTTGTACTGAGAAAACTTCTTTATATTTTTTCTGGAGTGGACTGCCATGCCGTCCTCCAGGGGGTCTTCCTGATCCAGGGATAGAATCTACTTTTCTGTGTTTGGTGAACTGCAGGCAGGTTCTTTACCATTCAGCCACTGGGGAAGTCCATGAATGAATCAGAGCAAACATACTTTTACCTAGATAAACCAGGCCTGAAATTCACAACTAGTTTCTTTTGGTCCTTTTCCTCCAAATCACAATCAAGTTACCTCCTCCCTGAACTGCTTCCTAACCAGGCAGGAGAATTGTTTTTATTTTAATTGGAAGATAATTACTTTACAACATTATGATGGTTTTGCCATACATTTGCCATAGGTATACATGTGTCTCCTCCAACCTGAACACCACTTCCACCTCCCTCCCCATCCCATCCCTCCAGATTCTCACAGAGCACTGGCTTTGGGTCCTCCTTTTTCTTTGTTTCTTTTACTTTTTTTAATGTTAATTCAGACAGAATCCAAGTCAACTAATATTGATTGAGCACCTATTAACCATCCTCATCACAACCTGAATGGTAGTATAATTAATATTCTCCCATTGCAAATGGGGAAACTAAGCTTCAGATAAGACTTTGGAACTTCCTAAAGATCTCTGGCTATGCCAAAGCCTTTGACTGTGTGGATCACAATAAACTGTGGAAAATTCTGAGAGATGGGAATGCCAGACCACCTGACCTGCCTCTTGAGAAACCTGTATGTAGATCAGGAAGCAACAGTTAGAACTGGACATGGAACGACAACCTGATTCCAAATAAGAAAAGAAGTATGTCAGGCCTGTATATAGTCACCCTGCTTATTTAACTTCTATGCAGAGTACATCATGAGAAACGCTGGACTGGAGGAAGCACAAGCTGGAATCAAGATTGCCGGGAGAAATATCAATAACCTCAGATATGCAGATGACACCACCCTTATGGCAGAGTGAAGAAGAACCAAAGAGCCTCTTGATGAAAGAGGAGAGTGAAAAAGTTGGCTTATTGGGAGAAATATCAGTAACTTCAGATATGCAGATGACACCACTCTTATGGCAGAAAGTGAAGAAGAACCAAAGAGCCTCTTGATGAAAGAGGAGAGTGAAAAAGTTGGCTTAAAGCTCAACATTTAGAAAACTAAGATCATGGCATCTGGTCCCATCACTTCATGGCAAAAAGATGGAGAAACAATGGAAACAGTAGCTGACTTTATTTTTGGGGGCTCCAAAATCACTGCAGATGGTGACTGCAGCCATGAAATTAAAAGGTGCTTACTCCTTCGAAGGAAAGTTATGACCAACTTAGACAACATATTAAAAATGTAGAGACATTACTTTGCCAACAAAGGTCCGTCTAGTTAAGGCTATGGTTTTTTCAGTAGTCATGTATGGATGTGAGAGTTCTGGACTATAAAGAAAGCTGAGCGTGGAAGAATTGATGCTTTTGAACTGTAGTGTTGGAGAAGACTCTTAAGAATCCCTTGGACAGCAAGGAGATCCAACCAGTCCATCATAAAGGAGATCAGTCCTGGGTGTTTATTGGAGGGACTGACGTTGAAGCTGAAACTCCATTATTTTGTCCACCTGGTGTGAAGAGCTGACTCATTTGAAAAGACCCTGATATTGAGAAAGATTGAAGGCAGGAGGAAAAGGGGACGACAGAGGATAAGATGGTTGGATGGCATCACTGACTCAATGGACATGAGTTTGGGTAAAATCCAGGAGATGGTGATGGACAGGGAGGTCTGGCATGCTGCGATTCATGGGGTCGCAAAGAGTCAGACACGACTGAGCCACTGAACTGAACTGAAAGATTTCTGGGAGTCTGCCTATGAAAGTTGTATGAAGGCTACAAAAACTCCATTGGCACATTGCTTATTTTTTTCACGATATGCTTCTGTTTCCCTCCATTCTTATGATTTAACTAAATATAAATTTTATAAAGGGAACACAATGACTAATACTATATTGGTGTGTCCTAAATAGCTTTTAAGATTCAATAGAGCATTAAGTATTTGTCTTTAGGACTTCCCTGGTGGTCTAGGGGCTAAGATTCTATGCTTTCAGTGCAGGGGGCCAGGGTTTGATCTCTAGTTAGGGAACTGGATTCTACATGATGCAACTGACATCTGGTGCAGCCAAATTAATAAATTTTTTAAAAAGTATTCTGTACATTTCTTTTTCATAGCATTATGGTCAATCCTACACAACCAGCAACTGGTGGAGGTGACCCTATTATGTGTCAGTTCAGTTCAGCTGCTAAGTCATGTCCAACTCTTTGCAACCCAATGAATTATAGCATGTCAGGCCTCCCTGTCCATCACCAACTCTCAGAGTTCACTCAAACTCACGCCCATTGAGTCAGTGATGCCATCTAGCCATCTCATCCTCTATCGTCCCCCTTTCCCCCTGCCTCCAATCCCTCCCAGCGTCAGAGTCTTTTCTAATGAATCAACTCTTCTCATGAGGTGGCCAAAGTACTGAAGTTTCAGCTTCAGCATCATTCCCTCCAAAGAAATCCCAGGGCTGATCTCCTTCACAATGGACTGGTTGGATCTCCTTGCAGTCCAAGGGATTCTCAAGAGTCTTCTCCAACACCACAGTTCAAAAGCTGCAGCACTCAGCTTTCTTCACAGTCCAACAGGAAAAACCATAGGCTTGACTAGACAGACCTTTGTTGGCAAAGTAATGTCTCTGCTTTTCAATATGCTATCTAGGTTGGTCATAACTTTTCTTCCAAGGACTAAGTGTCTTAATTTCATGGTTGCAGTCACCATCTGCAGTGATTTTGGAGCCCCAATAAATAAAGTCAGCCACTGTTTCCCCATCTATTTCCCATGAAGTGATGAGGTTTTAAATAAGTCTTAGTAGAAACTAAAGTCAAGTCCATATATAAAGTTGAGACTAGGCATTCTATGTCTCTTATCAAGAATTGCAGAGATGATAGCTAATCTTCACACTAATTTCATCCCTGAAAACTGGCCTTTTTTCAAGGTTAACTCAATAATAAATAATATTTGAGTGCCCTCCAAAGGAGCCAAACACTGTAATGGAACTCGCTACCCATCCATCTGTTTGTCTATCTGTTTCTCTTCCTCTCTCCTTCCATCTATTGTATATGGAGTTTCTATTACATCCAGGGTTATTTTATGGGCTGAAGATAAGTCTCGTAGGGGAGAGTGAAGCAGAAGGGGGCACAATTAGGAAAAGCAGTAGGTTCAGGATCTAGATGGAAGAAAAGGCTTAGAGGATCTGATATAACACTGCAGCAGAAACAGAGATCATAACTACTTTGCGCAACCCAGAATGAAACTGCACTGCCCTTAATCTTCATATGGTTAGTTAATTCAATCAAGATGTGGAGTTTGGGAGGGAGGGGTTGGGGAGAAAGTATTTCTCAATTCTCACCCTTTTCCTCTTTTGACTTAGATATGGTTTAGACCTAGGTAGTGAAGTTGGGGATTCCCCCCTGCATTGGGGATAGATAAAATTTTGCTTTGTTTTTTATTTTTGCTGCTTTTTGTTTGTTTAAAACTAAACAGGAATGAGGAAATTTGAGGGTAGGTTGGAGAAGACTCTTCAGAGTCCCTTGGACTGCAAGGAGATCCAACCAGTCCATTCTAAAGGAGATCAGCTCTGGGATTTCTTTGGACGGAATGATGTTAAAGCTGAAATTCCAGTACTTTGGCCACCTCATGAGAAGAGTTGACTCATTGGAAAAGATTCTGATGCTGGGAAGGATTGGGGGCAGGAGGAGAAGGGGACAACAGAAGATGAGATGGCTGGATGGCATCACTGACTCGATGAACGTGAGTCTGAGTGAACTCCGGGAGATGGTGATGGACAGGGAGACCTGGTGTGCTGCAATTCTTGGGGTCATGAAGAGTCAGACACAGCTGAGCGACTGAGCTGAACTGAACTGAAGCTCTTTCAAACCTGTAAGACAACCCCCACCACATTTTTAAACAGCTCAAAGCTCATCTTGGTGCAATTGTTTTATTGTTTACTTTAAATCTAGCTAAAGAACAATTGCCTTACAGTCAGTTCTGGGAATAAAATACAGTGCTGAAATCTACCAAGATTGATATATGGTACACATAGATGATAAGATTATCTATTTTGTATCACATCTCCCTGGAATGGTAACATTCTCATTGTGAAAAACATGGAAAATTATGAGAAACCTGAAGAAAAACAATACCCAGAACCCTGTCAATCAGAGATGACCAAACTTTATCTACAAGCTGGTAGAGTTATTTTCCTTTCTGTTTTCTAGGTATATATGAAAGCAAAATTGGGAAACTGCATACAATTGAAAATCATGCTTTCTTCATTTTACACATAATAAGCATCTCTGTTCTTCCAAAACATGTTTTCTAACGACTGCCTAATAATTCATTGTATGGCGGAATGATACTCTATTACTGAGCATTTAAAACACTATGTTGTTTAAAAAAAAATTGTTTCAATTTTAGAATAATACGTGTACATCAATACTAAATTCAAAGACACCAAGGGGCACACTGTAAAAAAAGTTTAAAAAAAAAAAAAAGCCCCTCTCATCCTTGTCTCTAGCCTCTCATTTCCCTCCCTGAATGTAACCATTGTTACTGGCTTCTTGTGTGCCATTCCAGAAAGGTAACAAATATGGATACATTCTTTTATTCTTTCCAAGTGGTAGGATAATTCTGCACCTTTGTTGTTTTATTGATGATATATTGAGGAGATAGTTGCAACCAGTCAGTTATTAGCAGACATTTCCATTGTTTCCAACCTTTTGCTACTATAAACAATGATGCAGTATTCTTATATAGACATAAATTTTGCATATGTTGAACTAGACCCATCTGACAAATTCCAAGAAGTGGAACTACTGGCCAAAGGTAATCTTATTTTATTTATTTATTTGTTTGTTTGTTTGTTTTAGCCATGTCTCATGACATACAGGATCTCAGTTCCCCGACCAGGGATCAAACTCACACCCTTGGTAGGGAAAGCCACTGGATAGCCAGGGAATGTCCAGGAATCTTTATTTAAAATTGAGTATTACCAAATTGCTCTCCTTGGTATTTGCATCAATTTATCTATGAAGGTGCAACATATGAAGGTGCTTGTTTCCCCACACCCCCAACAATATAATATATTATCATTAAAAAAGAAACTAAAAAAGAAACTCAATCCATCTGAGTCACAAACGATGGCATGAAAATGAGGCTAAGCATTTTATCTATTTTAGAAACATCTGCTTTTCTTTCTGTGAAGTATTTGTTCACTTCCTTTGCTCATTTTTCTGCTAGGCTTTTTTTCTTCTTCTTCCTAATGTAGATTTATAGTCATTCTTTAAAAAATAAGAAAATTGCCCCTTTGTTGGCAATATATTTTTCCCCCTTTTATTTTATTTATTTTTTGGGCCACACTGTGGCAGCTTGTGGGTTCTTAGTCTCCTGGCCAGGGGCTGAACCTGAGCTCTCATCAGTGAAAGCACTGAGTCCTAACCACTCCCTGGGAGCTCCCTCCTGTTTACTGTCTGTATTTATTTACAGTTTTCTTCCCTATGGAGAAAATTTTAACTTTTATAATCACAACTTAAAAATCTTGCTTTCTTCATTTATAAAGCATATATAATATATATACAAAATATATAAAATAAATAAAGCAATATTTTAAGTTACACATTTTCTTCTGAGCCTCTGAATATTATAGATTACTCACACAATCTTCCTTCTTTAGATTTCCTTTAATTACATTTTTTCCCCTTTAGTCATGCCTGGTGGCTTACAAGACCTCAGTTCCCCAAACAGGGATTGAACTTCTGCCTTCAGCAGTGAAAGAGCAGAGACTTAACCACTGGACCAGGGAATTTGCTCCTTTGAGTAGGAAATGGTTTCCTATAATTTAATATCAATCTTTTATCCTTCTAGAATTTTTTTACAGATACTGCCTGATTGTTCCAACACCAATTATTAAATATGTCATCTATCTTACTGCATTCATTTTCTTAATTTTAAAAAATAAAGTTGCAATGTGAATGCATAGTAACAGGTAATTTCTGGTCTTTCTAGACCATGAAAAGAAATCAACAAAATGACTATCAATTTTATATCTTTAAAAAATATACTTGAATACACCATGGAATTACTTGTAAAGAAAATAATGGTTAGGTGCTTTTCCAACCTGGGAGCACATTTGCCCACTCTGAACTCCTTTAGTCTCACATGTTTCTGTTATTTACCACATTAGCACCTTATTTCATGCTTTTCTATTTATGAATGGCCTGCACTCTAGACTTTAACTTTTACTATGGTCCTCTGCTGTGCAATATAAGACTACTCTGATGATGAACCATTATATACATGTGTATATATTTTCCCAACTGGCTAATACTATTTTACGGACACTTAGTGATGGCTTCCTTTTTCTCCTCTTTGAGCACTGAGTGCACAGCCAGACAGAAAGAGATGGGGGGCAATCCAAACTGTATAAATGAAACGTGGTCAGCGTCTCGTCAGTGCTTGGTTTTGTATATGTGCTTTCTTTTTTCCCCTCAACTTTCAGTGTTTTCTAGGCTGTCTTTACAAAACACCTAACACTTCTTTATCTGTACCTGTGCACAACAACAAAGGCTTCAGGGGTCCAGGAAAGAAAAGATATATAAAGATATCTTTGGGAGCTTGGTAGTAAAATTCAGAGCTTCTGCTGGAATTTTCTCCTGAAGCTTTCAAAAGCAGAACATTTGCTGTGACAAGGAGCAGCATTCTAACAGGACTGTCAGGATTCTTCTCCTCTGAGTGTCTGTCCATTTGTCAAACTGGAAAAAAAAAAAAAAAAAGACAAAGCAAGAAAAAAAAAAAAAAGCTCCAGGTTTAGTCTGACATCAGAGATGCATTATGAAAGAGATAAAGAACTGCATAGAAAGTGAGTTAAATAACTTATTCTTAACGAGTTGCATGCATTTCTTTCCCTAACAAGTACATTCCATGTTTCGCCACCTACCTGTTCTTTCTCACATTTGTGTATGAGAGCCCAAGCAAGGCTGGTGTGGACATAGATGTGCACTTTACCTCAAAACTTGGAGTTACAGAAAAATTTGAGAGGCAGTCATAGTCATAAACTGAGAATATACAAAGACTTGTAAAATGTAGATCTTTAACTTCTGATGGGGCTATATCTCAATCCATCATAAGTTGAAAATATCATAAATTAAAAATGCACATAATACACTTAACCTACCAAACATCCTAGCTTAGCCCAGTCTACCTTAACGTGCTCAGAATGCTTACATGAACCCTGATGCTTGTTGCTGTTGTTTAGTCGCTCAGTCATTGTCCTACTGTTTTGTGGCCCCATGGACTGTTGCACACCAGGCTCCTGTGTCCATGGGATTCTCCAGCCAAGAATACTGGAGTGGGTTGCCATGCCCTCCCCCATGGGATCTTCCTGACCCAGGGATCAAACCTGAGTCTCCTGCATTGATAGGGGTATTCTTTATCACTGAGCCACCAGGGAAGCCCTCACATGAACCTACAGTTTGGCAAAATTATCTACCACAAAGCCTATTTTATAATTAAGTATTGACTAGTTTGTGTAATTTATTGACTACTACACCTAGAGAAGGAAATGGCAACCCTCTCCAGTATTTTTGCCTGGAGAGTTCCATGGACAGAAGAGCCTGGTGGGCTACAGTCCATGAGGTTACACAGAGTTGGACATAACTGATGCAACTTAGCATGTACACAAGCACACTGAATGTGAAAACCAGAATAGCTGTCTCAGTACTGATGGTTTTAAGTGTATTTGGCCTGTACTCTTGTGACCGAGTGGCTGACTGGGAGCTGTGGCTCACTGGCTGCCCAGCACCATAAATGAGTATCCTACTGCACATGGCTAGCCACCCCTCCCCCAAAAAACTCCAATAGAAAATTTTAAATATGGTGTCCACTGAACGTCTATCACTTTTTCATCACTATAAAGCCAAAAAGTTGCTAAGCCAAAGCATCTTAAGCCACGGACTGTCTGTACAACCTTAAGAGAAGACACCTGGGCAGTCAGTCTCCCTTCAGAGTTTCTACATCAGTTCATTGCTACGTCGCTTCAGTCGCGTCTGACTCTGTGTGACCCCATAGAGGGCAGCCCACCAGGGTCCCCCATCCCTGGGATTCTCCAGGCAAGAACACTGGAGTGGGTTGCCATTTCCTTCTCCAATGCATAAAAGTGAAAGTGAAGTTGCTCAGTCCTCTCCAACTTCACGACATGGACTGCAGCTTACCAGGCTCCTCCATCCATAAGATTTTCCAGGCAAGAGTACTGAAGGGGGTTGCCATTGCCTTCTCCCATCAGTTCATTAGTGATTAAAATTCCAGGACCAGAAACAAACTTTTGTGTTCACAATTAGAGATGAAGCAATACAAGCAAATATCTCTGAGAAGGGAGTTAAAGTTCTGTGTGTGTGTGTTCTCAGACTCTTGTCTGACTTTTTGCTGAGCCCGCTAGGCTCCTCTGTCCATGGAATTTTCCAGGCAAGAACACTGGGATGAAGTGTCATTTCCTATTCCAAGGGATCTTTCCGACCCAGGGGTCGAACCTGTGTCTTTGAGTCTCCTGCATTGGCAGGTGGATTCTTTACCACTAGCACCACCTGGGAAGCCCCAGCTGAAGTCTTACTAATATGTAAATGATTGGTATGATTGGAAAGGAAAAGTTGATAGGAGGACCTGGGGGGCGGGGGGGGGGGGGGGGTACAAAGGAAATACAAGCCAAAGCAATCTGGGGCATGCCAAACAAACGCTTGGGTTACTTCACAGTTTTACCCAGTGATGACCCCAAATTAGTGACTGATCAAAGATGAGAACTTGAGAGCTGGCCAAAATCAAAAGAAAGCTTCTTATGGGAACAGCTAGCAGCTGAAGGAGCTGTTATCAGAGTCTAAATCGATTTTTCTTCTTTAGTCCATTAGAGAAGAGAAAACAAGGAAGTTTGGGGCTACTTGTATTTTATACACTATTGTACTTCACTGATAGATATTTGCTAGTTATTATAAAGTAATCAGAATTTTATAATACTTTAGTTTTAATCATAAAATACATTGACCACCTAAAAAGGCATATAAAGTAAACATGTGTTTTTGAGAAGCCTATGACGTCAATTTCTTTATAATCATAGGATCTATTTTTTTAAATTAGTTGGAATACTTCTTGATTGAAACCATTCACTGTGGGACTTCCATGGAAGTCCAGTGGTTAAGAATCCACCAGTGCAGTGGACATGGGTTCCATCCCTGGTCTGGGATGATTCCACGTGCTGCAAGGCAAGTAAGCCTGAGAGCCACAACTACTGAACCCACACACCACAGCAACTGAAGCGCAAGCACTCTAGAGCCTGTGCTCTGCAACGAGAAGCCACTGCAGTAGGAAGACCGTGTACTGCAAGGAGAGGAGTGGTCCCATGCTCACGACAACTAGAGAAAGCCCACGCACAGCAACAAAGACCCAGCTCAGCCATAAACAAACAAATAAAAAGGATCCGCCTTCCAATGCAAGGGACTAGGGTTGATATCTGCTTGGGGAACTAAGATCCCACATGCCACAACTAGAGAAAGCCTGTGTGCTGCAACAAAGACCCAGTGCAGCCAAAACAAAGATTTTAAAATAAAACAAAAACTATTAACTGTTACCAGATCTATTTAGTACTCATTATTCTCACTATGGACACTATCATTCAAGGGGGATGGGGGACTCCAAAAAAAAAAAAAAAAGAAATCCATCAGAAACCTTAACTTACAAATAAGTAAATAAAATGTATTCATGTATGAATGTTCCCAGATTTCTTCTCAGTCTGTTTCTGCACAGTCCATATTTCTAACTAACATAAAATGAGACTTCTTTCCTTTGGGGATGGATGATTAGAATGATAGAAAAGCCAGACCAGAGTTGCAAGGGCCAGGGGAAGGACCAGTCCACGATGCTGCAGTAATCTACAAAACAAAGAGCCCAACAGGGGGCATGTGCTGAGTGAAAGAAACCAGACACTGAAGCCACCTAGCATATGATTCCATTTATATAAAATATTCAAAATAGACAAATCCATACAGACAGAAAGTAGATGAGTGGATTCTAGGGGCCAGGGAGCAGGGGAGGAGTGACTGACTGCAATGAGTATGGAATTTATTGTGGGGTAAGACTCTTTGGAAAAGACTTTGATGCTGGAGAGCTGCAGGGTCTTGGCTTGTAGGCAGCTTGTGGCGGCCCAGACTGTAACTGCTTTCCAGTGTGAAAGAAACCAGACACTGAAGCCACCTAGCATATGATTCCATTTATATAAAATATTCAAAATAGACAAATCCATACAGACAGAAAGTAGATGAGTGGATTCTAGGGGCCAGGGAGCAGGGGAGGAGTGACTGACTGCAATGAGTATGGAATTTATTGTGGGGTAAGACTCTTTGGAAAAGACTTTGATGCTGGAGAGCTGCAGGGTCTTGGCTTGTAGGCAGCTTGTGGCGGCCCAGACTGTAACTGCCTTTCCAGCAGTTTTACAGTGTGAGAGAAATGGGGAATGAAGAAAGGGGATCTGTTAAGTAGTGTTATGAGTTCTGAATTGGATCCCCTGTGATTTTTCTTTGAGAGACAACATGAAAATTGGTATTCATCTTTAAAATTACTTTGGGCAGTGCTATGTGCTACTCTGCAGAAACTGAGCTACGTGGGGACCCAGGATGATTAGGGCTATGAAAAAAATTTTATGGGATATTATTATCACTACAGTAAATCAGAAACAACCCCAAATGCCTCACAATAGTGAATCAGCTCAGCAATATGATAAGAGAAAATATGGCATTAAGGATGCATAGGAGCTTTGGGAATGAGACCATTCAGAGGCTTACTAAGAATCTCTTAATTTCTTCATTTATATATTGAGAATAATTATATCTAAATTTAGAGTTACTGGGAAGATTAAATAGATAAAAATATGTATAAAATTTCTGAGAGTGTATGACTCATTTCACTCATGGTAGCTAATATTATAAACAGTGGTCCCCAGCCTTTTTTGGCACCAGGGACTAGTTTCATAGAAGAGAATTTTTCCACGGACTGGGGGAACAGGTAGGGAGAAATAACTTCGGGGTGATTCAAATGCATTATATTTTGTTGTAGTTCAGTCACTCAGCCGTGTCTGACTCTTTGCAACTCCATGGGTTGCAGCATGCCAGACTTCCCTGTCCTTAGCTGTCTTCTGGAGTTGGCTCAAACTCATGTCCATTGAGTCAGTGATGTTTTCCTGCCATCTGGTCTTCTGTCATTCCCTTCTCTTCCTGCCTTTAATCTTTCCTAGCATCAGTCTTTTCTAATGAGTTGGCTCTTTGCATCTGGTGGCCAAAGTATGGAATTTCAGCTTCAGCATCAGTCCTTTCAATGAATATTCAGGGCTCACTTCCTTTAGGTCAATCCTAAAGACTCTCAAGAGTCTTCTCCAACACCACAGGTCAAAAGCATCAATTCTTCATTGCTCAGCCTTCTTTATGGTTCAACTCTTACATCCATACATGACTACTGGAAAAATTACAGCATTATATTTATTGTGCATTTTATTTCTAATGTGATTCCACTGCTGATCTGATGGGAGGTACCAATGGGTCTTTGGCCCAGAGGTTGGGGACCCCTGTTATAAAATATCATAGTGATGTTAAAAATAATAAGTATGAGGGGTAAATCATTAGATATATAATAAGTAAATTACAAAGCATAAAGTTACCATGTTTGTACATTAACAAGGACAGGAAGCACATTTGGAAGGATTGAGGTCAGCTCAATTATTTTCATGGATGCCCAGAAGAAGAGAATAGGCTCAGATTGAAAACCAGTGATTTAGAATGAATATAAAAGAACATTAAGATTATAAAGCACAGAAGAAATTTATAAAAGAAAACATTCAAACCTTTTCCTCTAGAGATTAAAAAGATAATTACATTGGTTTCTCATTTATTTCCCTCATTATAACAGTCAAAGAAAATTTATATTTGGCTTTGATAGGTGTTCTTTGCTTTGGGGGTTTCTCCTTTCTAATTGTGTTTATTTAATCTAACAGAAAATGAATTTTCTTTTTTCTCAGTTTCTCCATGTAAGACAATTCATCTTAAAGAACAAATAATTTTTTAAAGGCAGGAAATAAAAGAATGGAACTATAAAGTGAAATCAGTTTTGGAATTTGAAAGGCAATGACAAAACTGACAAAGGAAAAATAGGAAAATGGACAACCTCCTTCCAAATATTTTAGCATTACTAGTATTAGAACTTGTAAAATTTATGAGTAAGCAGCTCTGTTTTTTTTTATTTCATGAGTTCACATATCAGTGGGTGTACATTACATATATGTTTGCATATGTGTGCCTCTGGACTTATGCTGCTGTTGCTGCTATGTCACTTCAGTCGTGTCCGACTCCATGTGACCCCAAGACAGCAGCCTACCGGCCCCTCTGTCCCTAGGATTCTGGGCTTATAGCTCAGTGTTTATCTGTGTAGGTGTGTTGTTATATACCACTGAGGACAGAAATTATGTCTTATTCACCTTGACTTCTCCACTGCAGAGTGCTCTACGTGGCATGTTACAGGTGCTCAAGCTTGCTGTAAGGAATGAATATGCTTGTGACAAATGAATATTCTTTGGATGTATCGTTACCACGTGAGTGTATTTACATATTAGTGAAGAGGCGTCTTCCTGAGCTTCAGTCATTTGCGTATCTATCTGAATGGGTGAGGAAGGGACAACTCGAGTGAGAAGGTTTGGCACAGGAGGGCAAGCTGGAGCCAGGAAGCAAGAGACAGCAGGTAACAGGTGTGACTGTCTCTCTCACGCCCACCCTACACTCTGTAGGCTTTCAAAATTGGGCTCCATGTTTTCTCTTCCTCTTGGCACTTTCTAAATTCTCTCTCACTGTCAGAACATTCCTATTTAGAAACTAGCTCAGGCCTATTTCTTCCCTTTTGTGGAGGAGGATGAGGAGCTGGTTTTATGCTTCCAACAGATCTGTTTTCCTTCCTTTTTTTAGACTCTCAAATTCTGTTTTCAAAGGGCAGGCAAAGTGGAGACTGAAATAATTGATTCAACAACAACCTTAAGGCCTGTAAAATGCCATTTTTGCTACTAACCAAGGAATATCATATATTATGGTAGACACATTTTATACTTTATACTTTAGAGAAGAAAAAGAATACCATTTTCTCCTCCCTCCTAATTAACTGCCCCCTGGGTTACTAGGACCCTCAAATAACAGTGATAGATAATCTCAGAATTTCTAGATGACAACAGAAGAGGGGATTTCCCTGGTGGTCCAGTGGTTAAGACGCTGTGTTTCTGCTGCAGAAAGCAAGGGTTCAATCCCTGGTTGGGTAATTAAGGTCCCACAGGCCAATGGAGTGGTCAAAACAAGCAACCAAAGAAAAAGTAAACAGAAGAGAGACTATTAAAAAAAAAAAAAACCCTATAGAATTTTTCAGAAGACTGAAAAATCAGGATTCAGGGCTTCCATGGTGGTCCATGGATTAAGAATTTGCCTGCCAATGCAGGACATACAGGTCCTATTCCTGGTCTGGGAAGATTCCACCTGCCTTGGGGCAGCTAAGCCAGTGATCCACAACTATTGATCCTGCATGTCCTAGATTCATGTACTGCAGCTAGAGAGTAGCCCCCATTTGCTGCAACTATAGAAAGCCCTCATGCACCAACAAAGGCTCAGTACAGCCAAGAAAAAATAAAGAATAACAACAACAAAAGAGAAAAATCAAGATTCACACATTTCCTGAACCTTTCTCTTATGTCTAACAAAATTCTATCAAGCATCTAAGTCCCCTCCCAATCTCAGGCACCAGCATTTTTCTGGCACCCACTGGTCTCACTCTTCCCAACTCCTCCACTTGTAGCCCATGCTCCACCTGGCCTTTCTAGGATTCACTACTGCCCGTCAGGTGATTCTGTTCATTTTCTCTTCCCAGGTAGATTACAGCTACTTTCCTTTATATGATCCACAGGTTCTAGCTCTCAACAAAATACCTTCTGACTGAACAACAACAAGAGGTTCAGATGTCATAGAATTTTAGGGCTAAAAGGAATCTTAGGATCATTTTGTCCATTTTTTTTCTGTTTTAGAAAGGATAAGCAGAGCCCAAAGGGATACTTTTATAGATTTTAAAGAAAAATCATTGGTTCTAGACTGTATGTTCAGCTGAGTAATATATTTGGTTCCTCACTAGAAAGCCATGTGGTGCAAGCATGCCTCAGTTCAGTTCAGTCACTCAGTCGTGTCCAACTCTCTGCGACCGCATGAATCACAGCACGCCAGGCCTCCCTGTCCATCACCAAATCCTGGAGTTCACTCAGACTCACGTCCATTGAGTCAGTGATGCCATCCAGCCATCCTATCCTCTGTCGTCCCCTTCTCTTCCTGCCCCCAATCCCTCGCAGCATCAGTCTTTTCCAATGAGTCAACTCTTTGCATCAGGTAGCCAAAGTACTGGAGTTTCAGCTTTAGCATCATTCCTTCCAAAGAAATCCCAGGGTTGATCTCCTTCAGAATGGACTTGTTGGATCTCCTTGCAGTCCAAGGGACTCTCAAGAGTCTTCTCCAACACCACAGTTCAAAAGCATCAATTCTTCAGTGCTCAGCCATCTTCACAGTCCAACTCTCACATCCATACATGACTACTGGAAAAATCATAGCCTTGATTAGACAGACCTTAGTTGTAAAGTAATGTCTCTGCTTTTGAATATGCTATCAGTCATTTCCAAGTCTTGGAGACCCCATGGCTATAGCCCGCCAGCCTCCTCTGTCCATGAGATTTTCCAGGCAAGAATACTGGACTGGGTTGCCACTTTCTACTCTAGCGGAATCTTCCTGACCCAGAGATCAAACCCACATCTCTTGTATGTCCTGCATTAACAGGCAGATTCTTTATCACTAACACCCTGCTAGAACCATGGTCTTTCTATTCTGACCCCCAACCTTGATCTTCCCTATTCTGACCTCAAGCCCTACATTCTCAATGAATTGCTGCCCATGGTTTGACCTGACAGTGGGAAAAAAACAAAAACAAAAACAAAAACAAAAACAATCAGGTCCTAGGATGACAACCTCCTTTCAAAAGGAGGTTGGGAGGACCATCATGGTGTCCAATGACAACAGAAGGCATCAGAAAGAAAGGGACATTGACTTGAAGAGGTGTGGAAAGTCAGCCAGAAAGTGGCAGAGTGACTTCCTTAGTGGTCTAGTGGCTGAGACTCCACACTCCTTATTCAGGGGCCTGAGTTCCATCTCTGGTCAGGGAACTAGATTCCACATGCTGCAACTAAAAAGATTCCACATGCCACATCTACAGATCTTGCATGATGTAATGAAGACCCAGTGCAGTCAAATAAATAAATAAAATAAACATTTAAATAAATCAATAATAAATAAATCAGTCATTGATAATAAAATAAAGAGGGTAGGAGACAGAGTCTTTAGAGGGCCAATGACCAAGTCTAAGCAGAGTCCAAGCAAATCCAGTTTTTCACCAAAAGGCAATTAGAGTCAGGTAGGAACTGATAGGCATGAGGAGAAGAAAGAGAAACACTAGACAAACTCAGATCTGGTTCTGACTCTACCCTTGACTAGAAGTATAATTTGGAACAAATTATGTAACTGTCAGGTCCTCAGGCAGACTCAGAATCTTATAGTCTCTGGTTGGGAGCAAGTCTTCATTCCAAGGATTTGCAATCAGATTTTTGATCTTAAAAAACTGGAATAGGGATGGAAGGATAAATAGGGAGTTTGGAATTAACATATACAAACTGCTATATATAAAATAAATAACCAACAAGGTTACTTATAGTACATATACTATTCAATATTGTGTAATCACCCATAAGGGAAAGAATCTGAAAAAGAATAGATATATATATTCATAATTGAATCCCTTTGCTGTACATTTGAAACTAATACGACATTGTAAATAAGCCATACTTCAAATTAAATTAAAAAAAAAAAAAAGAGCCCAGAAACAGTATCACTTCAAGTGGAAAACATTAGAGCGAATGGTCTTTCCTTGCAGAATGCTGCCGTTTGTTTACATCACAGTTTACTCAGAGCCAAAATCCCATGGTTTTTATTTGAGTCTGTTGACAATGATTTCACCATGTGACACCATCACCATGGAGGCATAAGACATTTTGGGGCTCCTAAATTATGACCGATGGATGGCAGTTAGGCGTTTTTTCTCAGAACACCCTTTGAACTACATGTGTACTGTACTATTTATGTGTACCATATTAAAAAAAAAAAAGAAGAAGAAATGTTGATCACTTTCAAGTAAAACACTAGATGGAAAAAAAACCTTAACTAGACATCAAAGAAATACATACTTATAAAACATTCCTCTTAAAGTTTTCACAAGGCCTGAATTATCTTGTAATCTGATGATGCTATAATTTTGGCATCTATATTTGAATTCAATCTCTCTGCTTAAAGCCTCTTGTGAAGTTAAACTCCTATGAGGTTTATTTTAGACTGAAACAGTTTCATATTTTTCATTTTACTACAGAATAGAAAAAAGGCAAAATTAAAACAAAAACCGGGGACTTCCCTAGTGGTACCGTGTTTAAGACTCTGCACCTGGAATGCAAGGTGCCTAGGTTCTATCCTTGGCCAGCAAACTAAAATCCCATATGCTGTGCAGTGTGACCAAAATTTAAAAAGAGGACCTCAAAATTACGCTGATCATTGGCAAATGCTCTGTTGTAGAAGTGTAGAAAAGCCCTTGAAGTTATCGTATGGATACGGTCTGCCCAGCTGTGAACTTAGGCATCTATTTTTAACCCCTTTCACACAGTCAGAATGTCAGACCTGGAAGGGGCCTTTGAGGTCATCTGATCCAAGCCACTCAATTTCCAAAGGCAGGTAGTAAAGATCAGAGGCATAAGAGACTCACTGAAGTCAAGCAGGAAATTATTTAGTATAGCTGATCTGGAACCTGTATTTTTCAATTCTCAGCATTACTGTTTTTTGCTTGCTTTTACTTATATTTGCTTTTTAAATTGTTAAATATCATTGCACTGTATACAGTAAAAGACAAAAACTCTCCCTTCTAACAGACTTCCCTCCCACTCTTCCATGTTGTCCAACTTTTTAAGGGGAACCACTATTGATAGCTGAGCTTTTCTGGTGGCTCGACTGATAAAGAACCCACCTGCCAATGCAGGAGACATAAAGAGATGTGGGTTTAATCCCTGGGATGGGAAGATTCCCTGGAGGAGGGCATGGCAACCCACTCTAATATTCTTGCCTGGAAAATTCCATGGACAGAGGAGCCTGGAGGGCTACAGTCTGTGGAGCTGCAAAGAGTAGGACAAGACTGAGCACATGTGCACACACTATTAACAGTTTGCTGTATACATATGCAAATTCCATGTGTGTGTCTAAGCACTGATTCATTCACACACATATGTGTATATACAAGGGCCAATATTTTTTTTATTTGTATTTAATTTTTATTGAATTATAATTGACATATAATATAATGTTAGTTTCAGGTGTTATCATAGTGATTTGACAATTTTTAAATTTTAATTATTTTTTTATTGAAAGATTTTGCTTTACAGAATTTTGTTCTTTACTGTCAAACCTCAACATGAATCAGCCACAGGTATGAATATATCCGTTCCTTTTTGAACCTCCCTCCCCTCTCCCTCCCCATCCCACCCCTCTAGGTTGATACAGTGCCCTTGTTTGAGTTTCCTGAGCCATGCAGCAAATTCCCATTGCCTATCTATTTTACATATGGCAAGCTAAGATTTTTGAAAATACTTTTACTCCAAACTAGAACCTAACTAAACCAAAATAAAAATGAAGGAGGGATAAAATGGGAGTTCTGAACAACAAAATAAATATCATTTTTAATAGAAATTGTTATTTCTCTTATCATTGCTCATCTAGAAATTGTCATGAAATTTTAACATTTTTATTTATTTGACTGCACTGGGTCTTAGTTGTGCCATGTGGGTTCTTTAGCTGCAGCATGCATACTCTTGCAGTATGTGGGATCTAGTTTCCTGAACACAGATGGAACCCAGGCCCCCCGGCATTGGGAGTACAGACTCTGAGCCACTGGGCCACCAAGGAATTCCTTAGAAATTCTCATAAAATTTGACAAAAGCTATTCAGGCTTCCTAGGTGGAGCCAGTGTTAAAGAACTCATCTGCTGGGACTTCCCTGGTGGTCCAGGGGCTAAGACTCCATGCTCCCAATGCAGGGGGCCTGGGTTTGATTTCTGGTCAGGGAAGTAGATTCCACATGCTGCAGCTAAGGGTTCACATGCTTCAACAAAAATTGCAACCAAATAAATTAAAAAAAGAAAACTCACTTGCTAATGCAGGTGATATAAAGGACACTGGATTCGATCTGGGGGTCATGAAGATCCTTTGGAGGAGGTCATGGAAACCTTCTCCAGTATTCTTGCCTGGAGAATCCCACAGACAGAGGAGCCTGGCCGGCTATATTCCATGAGGTCTCCAAGAGTCAGACACGACTCAGTGACTAACACACATGAAGCGTTCTCAGTGCGATGCATGGTGGGTAGGGTGGAATTTATCCTTTGGAGCAGTTTGTTATTGGTTTTGCTTCATAGGATTAGTTTGGTATTTTAGAAAGGTCATTCTGGGACCAGAATAGAGGATGGATTAGAGAGTGAAATCAGTTGAAGGGTTACTGCAATGTGCCAGGAGAAGGGGGAGTGAGTGTGTGAACTAGAACATGGAGATGGATGTGTACAAGTCAAAGGAAAAGAGGGGTCTGGATGAAGAGACCTAGGGAGAAGACTCATAGAACCTGAAAACCAGTTGGATATGGAGGTGAAGGGGAGCTGAGTAGACACTCCGCTTTCTCATCTCCTAAATCTTTTTAAAAATATTTATTATTTTATTTGGCTGAGCTGGGTCTTAGTTGCAGCACACAAGGTCTTTAGTTGCAGTATGTGGGACTGAATTCCCTGGCCAGTGATAGAACCTGGGCCCCAGCCCTGGGATCAGAGAGTCTTAGCCACTGGACCGCCAGGGAAGTCCCTAAGATCTTTCTTTCTAAGCAGGAACTCTGTATCTCTTGCCAACTCTGGCCATGTAACTGAGGCTCAATTAAAGTTTTCTTTCTTTTTGTTCTAAATTTATTTCAATTGTTTTCAATTAAAATTTTTGAAGAAATCGTTCATTTTTTTTAAATCTACTACACAATCCTAAGCAATTCCTATTCATGTTTTGATTACCAAAATTTTAACACCTTTTTTTCCCTTTAAAGCATGATTTCAACTAATAAAATAGTTCTTATTACTCACCCAGTCATTCAAAAGCTGATGATTTAAGGGTGTCCAGGTACTCATCTTTGTCTGCATTTTGGGGCCATCTGTGTTTTCTGGAGGTGCAAATGCCATCATGAAATAAGTGGATAATCTTCTGTAAGAAAAACTATACCTGCAAAAGAAATAAATCATATAGTCTTCAGAATACTAAAACTACTAATACCACATAATCTTTTTTAGTACACTGGGAAGGGACTAGGGGAAGAATAACATTTACTATGAGCATTTTATATGTCAGACACTTAACAGGTTTGCTCAATTTAAACCCATAACAATATGGTAAGGTGGTGGGTTTTAGCTTATTTTACAGATGAAGAAAATGAGGCTCACTGAAGTTACATATTTTGCCCAGAGTTATACAAACAGTAGGTGGTGAAACAGGGAATCAGACTGTTTAACTCTGTTTGATTTTCACTGGACCAAGGGGAAAAAATCAGAATCACTCTTAGCTAAGAATGCACCATATTGGTCATAAAGAAGTATTTATAAAATCACTGTGCAATCTGAACTACTCTATCTTTGTCCCTTGTAACCTCCTTCTTCCTCTGTTAATTTTCTGACATCTAGTTAACAAGGGCTCTAGCTTGCTACCATATTTAAGAAGTAGAATAGTACAATGGACAAGGCGAAGAATTTACATATGGACAGATTTGGGTTTATTGGGGAAAATACACTGGTTTTAGACGCCCACTTCTATATATGTCTACCTTCATTTTTGTGGCCTCACAGCATGTGGGATCTCAGTTCTCCCACCGGAGATGGAACTCACATCCCTTGTATTAGAAACATTGAGTCTTAACCATGACTGCTCTTGTTCAGTCACTAAGTTGTGTCCAACTCTTTGCAACTCCATGGGCTGAAGTACACCAGGCTTCCCTGTCCTTCACTAGCTCCCAGAGTTTGCTCAGTCTCATGTCCATTGAGTTGGTGATGCCATCCAACCATCTCATCCTTTCTTGCCTCCCTTATTCCCTGCCTTCAGTCTTTCCCAGCACCAGGGTCTTTTCCAAGGATTTAGCTCTTCACATCAGGTGGTCAAAGTTTTGGAGCTGCAGCTGCAGCATCAGTCCTTCCAATGAATATTCAGGGTTGATTTCCTTTAGGATTCACTCATTTGATCTCCTTGCTGTCCAAGGAAGTCTCAAAGGTCTTCTCCAGTACCACAATTAAAAAGCATCTATTCTTCAATATTCAGCCTTCTTTATGATCCAATTCTAACCACTGGACAGCCAGGGAAGTCCCTATGTCTGCCTTCTTGGATTAAAGCACTCTAATTCCACGAGGGATTACTTTTCTCTTAGTGTTTAGGGTCTGCTGGGTTGGTTAATCAAAGTGGTCTCCCCTTGCCCAGTCAGGAATGCCCAGTCATGAGACTACGCTAGGCCAGGTAAATGATGCTGGCTTATCCTTGCTTTATAGCCAAGATGATTATTCAAAGTACCATAGATGCTCTGAGTAGACTGTTAAGCTGTTCTTAGACTCTTATTGTAGGAGCTTCCTAGGTGGTGCTAGTGGTAAAGAATCTGCTTGCCAATGCTAGAGACATAAGCAATGCAGGTTTGATCCCTGAGTCAGGAAAATCCCCTAAAGGAGGCCAGGGCAGCCCACTCCAGTATTCTTGCCTGTAGAATCCCTTGGACAGAGGACCCTGGTAGGCTATGGTCCACAGGGTCACAAAGAATCAGACACAACTAAAGCAACTTAGCACGCATGCATGTCCTTTCTTATCCATTTTGTGAGTCACCTAACGGCCTTCAATAAATTTCACCTACATCAGCTAGAAGACCCTTCTTGTAGGGGCATCCCTGGTAGCTCAGACAGTAAGGAATCTGCCTGCAACACGGGAGACCTGGATTCTATCCCTAGGTTGGGAAGATTCCCTGGAGGAGGGCATGGCAACCCACTCCTATATTCTTGGCTGGAGAATCCCCATGGACAGAGGAGCCTGGCAGGCTACAAAGAGTTGGATACAACTGAGCGACCAAGCACACAGCATGCACACATTAGCTAGAATCTGTTTCTATTGTTTGCAACCAAAACTTTTCACATTACACAGTTTGGATCCTGGCTCTAAAACTTACTAGCTTTGAAACTTTTTGTAAGTAGCTACTCAGTCATGTCCAACAAACCCCATGGATTCCAGCATGCCAGGCTTCCCTGTCCTTTACCATCTCCTGGAGGTTACTCAAACTCATGGCCACTGTGTCAGTTATGCCAACCAACCATCTCATCCTCTGTCATCCCCTTCTCCTTCTGCCTTCAGTCTTTCCCAGCATCAGGGTCTTTTCTAATGCATGGGCTCTTTACATTAAGTGGCCAAAGAACTGAAGCTTCAGCTTCAGCATCAGTCCTTCCAATGAATATTCAGGACTGATTTCCTTTAGGATTGACTTGGACAGGTACACACTTCTATATTTAAAATGGATAACCAACAGAGACCCACGATATAGCACAGGGAACTGTGCTCAATGGCAGCCTGGCTGGGAGGGGAGTCTGGGGGAGAATGGATACAGGTATATGTATGGGTGAGACCTTTCATTGTTTATGTGAAACTGCCACAACACTGTTAATTGGTTATACTCCAGTACAAAATAAAAAGTTAAAAAAAATAAAATAAATAGCATCACCACAGACTTTCTTTCAACTCCCTGTTATTTAGAGTTCTTCAAAGCCTGTCCTTGAAGGGGGCACAACAAAATATTTTAAAGTAAAAAATATTTAAAGCAAATTGATGGCATTTTCACTATATATCCTCTGAAGGTATGTTTCACATCCAAAGCAGTGTTGCTGAGTTGGGGACTGCACAGTATTTGCCTGCCTGACCCAGGGCTCCAAAAAGTTTAGCAGCAAATATAAGACAATTAAAAAAATATTTATTTTTATTTATTTATCTGGCTGAGTCTGATCTTCGTTAGGGCATGTGGGATCTAGTTCTCTGACTAGGGATAGAATCCAGGTCCCCTGGACCACCAGGGAATTCACCTGGACAATTTTTTGATCCACATGCCATAACTAAGACCTGGCACAGCCAAATAAATAAATAAAAATAAAAATTTTAAATTAAAAAAACAATAGTTTTTGACTTACAGAGGACTCCCTCAAATGCTAGATCTGAAATTTTGTGACTCTCACTTGACATGTAATATTCCCTCTCAGGTTTAAATTAGAGCTGAAGATAAAGCCAGTGTTTTAAAACCTCAGGGTTTTAAACCATAGATAATATCTTCCTGCAGTTGTCTGCTGATACCACTCCACTGGAATAAGGGGAAATTAAGAGGTTCAGATGAGCCCTCACATTCTTAGCTCCTAACAGCTAAGTTGTAAAGGTGTAAGAAATGATTTCATTATAGTATTATTAATTGGCTGCTATAAAAATACACATGAGCAGGCAAATATATAAAGCATGGTCACTGAGTCTAGATCTGCTCAGTGAAAAATCACGTATTTCCTTTTTTATTGCTATGTATTCATGTTTGATGTTTCTTCTATTTAAACTGATTGAAGTTTGTGTGTGTGTGTGTTTAATTATTATTTATCTGTTTAGACTAAGCCACTCGGCTTGCAGAATCTTAGTCCTCAACCAGGGATTGACCCTGGCCCTTGGCAATGAAAGTACAGAGTCCTAACCACTGGATTGCCAGGGAATTCCTTAAACCAATTGGTTTTAATCTTTTATTTATTTTTTTTCAGGGCCATAAAACTCTTTGAGGATATGATGAAAACTATGAATCTTCTCCCTAGAAAAATGCATATTAACATTATATTTTGCTTATACCAGGTTAAAAACTTCTGTTGTAAGCTGAGAAACTCTCTTTTCTCAGTTTGAATAGAAAATAATCTGACTGATTCTAAGCATGATTTCTGATTAGGACAAAGTAGCTTTTCCAAGGCCTCCCTAAGGTTTTGCATTGATTTTTTCTTTCATTCCTGGTTCTTCAGAGCTAGAAATTATTTGAATTAGGCTTTTTTAAATCAACCTGAATAAAGTTTGGTTTTAAGGAGATGGGCCTGGCTGAGAAAAAGAGCCCTCTTGGTAGTACTCTTCCTGAAGCAGGCAAATGGAGGTATCCTGCCCTGGTTTTCGTCATTATTCTTTTACAGTTTTTTCCTCCGTCCATTCTAGAAGACGGGCAGTGTACATATCTGCAGGCCCACACTGGTTCACAGTATAGACCACTCAGATGTTTTCGTACAACATACAAAAAAATTACAAGACAAAGCAAGTTGCCTTCCCTCCTTCTACATACAAACCTTGCTGTTGTTTTTTCATGACCTCTTTCCCCCTTAACGGCTGTCCTTGCATGTTCTCCTTTAGTTTTTCTTTGGATAAAGGGGAAGAAAAAGAGCTTATGGCCCTTACCCCCAGTGTGTGCTTCTAGTGTCATGTTTAAAGGCAAGGATAGGTCCTCTGGTAAAGTTCCGGTGGTTACACACCTGCAGTCCCATCTTCAAAGCTATTCTTCACACTGTCACTATTGAACAACTTCACTAAAGGCTTATTAGGACTGTATTACAGGTACAAAGACAAGTCTTAACTATAATGGAGATTACAGTCAATTACAAGAGGGTTTTTTTTTTTAACAAATAAAAATGTATATATTTAAGGTGATGTTTTAATATATGTACACATTGTGGAATGCTTACCACAATCAAACTATGTAACATATCCATCACCTCCCATTGTTACTGTGTGTGTGTGTGCATGTGTGTGTGTGTGTGTGTGTGTGTGTGTGTGCGTGTGTGTGCTTCTGTGTGTGTGATTACTCTTGAGATCTACTCTTCTAGCAAATTTCAAGTATATAATATATTATTATTAACTATAGTTGCCATGATCCCAGGGCAGGAAGAACCTCAGAAGAAGTAAATGGCAACCCACTCCAGTATTCTTGCCTGGAGAATCACATGGAATCTGGTGGGCTACAGTCCATGGGTTTGCAAGAGTGGGACACGACTTAGCAACTAAACTACCACCACCATCACCACATAGTCACTATGCTATACATATGGTCTCTAGAACTTATTCATTTTATAACTGAAGGTTTGTACCCTTTGATCAATATCTCCACATTTCCCTACTCCCCAGCTTTGGCTAACCACTACTCTGTTCAGGGAAGTATTTTTTAAAAGGTCTGTTAGTCATTTTTCAGTTCAAAAATCTTCAGAGACTCTATAATGGCTACAGAATCCTTAGCATGTTAATCTAGGTACACCATGAATTTACCTTTTTGGTTCATCCTCCTTCCTCTCCCTTCATGCATTATCTGTACAGACACATTGAATGAACCTCAGATCTGAGAATGTGGTACAAAATTGTTGATTCTTTGCTAATGTAATTTTCTGAATGTGCTCACCTGACTCCTAAACTCAGTAGTACACAATGAGGTGAGGTGAAGTCACGAAGTCGTGTCCGACTCTTTGCGACCCCGTGGACTGTAACCTATTAGGCTTCTCTGTCCATGGGATTCTCCAGGCAAGAATGCTGGAGTGATTTGCCATTTCCTTCTCCAGGGGATCTTCCCAACCCAGGTATCGAACTCTGGTCTCCCGTATTGGAGGCAGACACTTTAACTTCTGAGCCACCAGGGAAGCCCAAGATGCTCAATAAAAACTTGTCTAAATCAGCAGAATTAATGAACACAATTGTGGAGGTGAGGTGGTTTAAGGATTAAAGCTAGTGGCAAAGAAGGTAAAACTCATTAGGAACTGAGCATTGGGGTTAGACTCAGGATAATCGGGTTCTTATTTGGCGTTTACAGAGCAGAACACGGTTGAGTTTCTCCACTAACACACAGCTAACCCATTGTACACTGCAGTATCATCAGAGAAGGAAATAGATTACCAGGAAATGATCAGGAAATAGGGTACGGTTAGATTTAAATATGAATTCATCTTATATTCAACTAGGTGGAAACAAAGAGAAACTATAAGACAATGCAGAGAGCTAGTGCTTTGATAAGCATAGAAGTGATTAGTTGTTGGTTGTTAATTTCATATATGATGCATCTGGTAATTTAACAGCTAACACAGAGCAAAATGTAATTCCCGGGGTCACTGCCAAGGCTCGTGAGAAGCCCAGGAGGACCTGAGAGGAGAGCTCTCAAAAGAGTCTCCATCTTTGTCATGCAGTGATCACCGCTCTCACTTCTTTAAGCCTTTCTCTTCCAGTCTTTCTCCTCAAGCCTCTAGGGCTGCTGTTGCCATAGCTCCTGTTTCTGTGACTCCGTCTAGCCCCCACCCCTTCCAGTAGGCCAATCACTACCTATAAGTCTTTTTGCTGGCATCCGGGGTCTCTTAGGCAACAATGTGTGGTCTCTTGATTGGCCGGGACATCCTAGAGGGCTGGCTCCAAAATTGTCCACACTAACAAAATGGCAAAGTGTGAGTGCCCAGAGGGTGGGAAAGGCTGCCATCTCTCAGTATAATGCTAGGACAAAGATGCAGCCAATCCTGAAACAAACAGCATTAAATGCCTCCATTCAAGCCGTAAGTATGTTTCAAATGAGGCCGACCTACTGAGCACGCCATTACATCGTTCTGGTCACGCCAGGGTTCTGAAATGTAAACTCCGTTTCTCCCGGTTTTTAGAGTGGCCAACAGGTAAAAGAAGGTTGCAGGAAAAACAATTCCTGAGAGGTTCAATGAAAGAATAGCAACTGCGCACAGGAGGTGGAAGAACATAGGAAAATTGCCCAACACACAAACTCAGCAATGCTTCAACATGAATTTTAATTTATTGGATTGAGGAACCAGGGAACCAGCAGATGGCATGCCTAAATAAGGATAAGTCCAAATTTGGGAAATTTTACCATCTGGTCTAATTTAATTAATTAAATTTATGAAGCATCTACCATGTAATGAGAGGCAGAGTGAGCATGCAAGAATAAACACACACAACACACACACACACACACACAAATCTAATGAGGGGGATTTGAAAATGCAGTGTAGAAATAACTACTGTGATAGAACTATAAACTAATGCTGGAGAAAAACAACATTTCAGAAAGGACATCTGGGAAGTGTAAAACAGTTCTTATGGATAGCAGCTAACCAAATTAAAAAAAAAAAAGACTTTTCTCATCTCATATTTCCGAAAATAAATAAAAATGTACTCTCTTCCATAGTAAATAAATGTAAACCCTATGTTTATACTGTTTCATTGTTTTGAAATAGGCAGCATTCGTATATCTCCCATTTAAAAAGAAAATGAAAAGTAAAGCTCATAGAGGTTGCTGCTTCTTTAGAGTTGACAAACTATCAGTAAGTGGCCAAATTGAAATTAGAAATTATGTTGTCTGAATTCCAGCCCAATGGTTTTTAAGTATGGTTGTATATTTTATGATCAGGTTGTACGTAAAATGAATAAACAAAGACTTTTGCAGGGGTGGAGGCCTGGGGGAGGTAAGTAGATGCAATACTAAATTACCATGTATTACCAGTTAACATGGATGGTTTCAAAACGGGTTCATCCAGAAAGAGACCAGTTTTAACAACTCCCTAGGAGAGTGTTGGGTCTCGGTGAAGTTCCTGCTCATTAAAAACTTTCTATTGGTGGTTATAACATTGAATGAAAGAAAGATGGAGTTAAAAAGAGCCTGACACTTTATCCCTGTTAGATCTGAATATTTTTATCCCTGAAAAAAAAAAAAAAAAAAAAAGGTCTCATTGATCCTCTCAACTAGCATCCTTTGGACCTCTCCTTGTTCAGCCCTTCATCAGTGTGACTGCTGATTCCCCAGTGAACAACACCATTGACATTGTGTTCATGGTGAGCACATTGGCTCAATGTCCTTGAAAATTTAACATTACTTTCATTTAAAAATTTTTTTAATTCCTTTAAAAATATTTATTTATTTGGCTGCACTGGATCTTAGTTGCAGCACACAAGATACTTGATCTTTAGTTACAGTATGTGGGATCTTGTTCCCAGTTGTTCTTCAGTCGCTAACTCGTGTTTCACTCTGCAACCCCATGAACTGCAGCATGCCAGGCTTCCCTGTCTTTTACTAGTTCCCAAACCAGGAATTAAACCTAGGTCTTCTGCCTTGGGAGGGTGGAATCTTAGGTACTGGACCACCAGGGAAGTCCCTCAACATTACTTTTAAAGGAAACATTTCAACCATAAAGAAGTTTACAGACTTGCCTAAGAAACACCCTTTTCTCCCTGCAGAGATTTTTAAAAATGTTAACATTTTGCTTCATGTGTGATTAACACTTGAAGCTTCTTTTACATGCTGCCCAGATCTCATTTTCCACCCTGCCTGCCTAGAGGCATCCACTGTCATGAAATTAGTGTGCCGCCATCTTGTCCACTTTTTATGCTTATATATATATATGTTTATATATGCTTATATATACATGTTTACCAGACCACCTGACCTGCCTTTTGAGAGACCCATATGCAGGTCAGGAAGCAACAGTTAAAACTTGACATGGAACGACAGACTGGTTCCCAGTAGGAAAAGGAGTATGTCAAGGCTGTATATTGTCACCCTGCTTATTTAACATCTATGCAGAGTACATCATGAGAAACGCTGGGCTGGAAGAAGCACAAGCTGGAATCAAGATTGCTGGGAGAAATATCAATAACCTCAGATATGCAGATGGCACCACCCTTATGGCAGAAAGTGAAGAGAAACTAAGAAGCCTCTTGATGAAAGTGAAAGAGGAGAGTGAAAAAGTTGGCTTAAAGCTCAACATTCAGAAAACGAAGATCATGGCATCTGGTCCCATCACTTCATGGGAAATAGATGGGGAAACAGTGGAAATAGTGTCAGATTTTATTTTTGGGGGCTCCAAAATCATTGCAGATGGTGACTGCAGCCATGAAATTAAGACGCTTATTCCTTGGAAGGAAAGTTATGACCAACCTAGATAGCATATTCAAAAGCAGACATTACTTTGCAACAAAGGTCCATCTTGTCAATGCTATGGTTTTTCCAGTGGTCATGTATGAATGTGAAAGTTGGACTGTGAAGAAAGGTGAGCACCTAAGTATTGATGCTTTTGAACTGTGGTGTTGGAGAATACTCTTGAGAGTCCTTTGGACTGCAAGGAAATCCAACTAGTCCATTCTAAAGGAGGTCAGCCCTGGGTGTTCTTTGGAAGGAATGATGCTAAAGCTGAAACTCCAGTACTTTGGCCACCTCACGCAAAGAGTTGACTCATTGGAAAAGACTATGATGCTGGGAAGGATTGGGGGCAGGAGAAGGGGATGACAGAGGATGAGACGGCTGGATGGCATCACTGACTCGATGGACATGAGTTTGGGTGAACTCTGGGAGTTGGTGATGGACATGGAGGCCTGGAGTGCTGCAATTCATGAGGTTGCACAAAGTCAGACATGACTGAGCGACTGAGCTGAACTGAACTGATATATATATGTTTGGCCTCATAAACAGTGTGACTGTTTTAAAGAGCTATCATAGTTTATATAGTTTGTAGTTCGCCTCTTTCACTCTGGTCTGTTTCTGAGATGTGATCATGTTGATACATTCAATGATAATTTCTACATCATTCCCACCTCCCACTAGGAGCCAAGATATGTTCTATGCCTGACAGTTTTCACAAGACTATGTGTAAGTTGCATAAAATTGTGAGAGCAGCACATCTTGTAGAGGATCTGAAGGTACAAGAGATCTAGAAGTACCTTAAGCAGGTCCACACTGATTTTCATAAATGCTTTTAGCTGCTTCACTCAGCCTCAGTAGAGGCAGTGTTGGCTCCACAAAACACAATTACTTAATAAGAATCAGCCTAAGGATCAACCTTACTTTAAAAAAAAAAAAAGTATTATTGCATTAGTATTTATTAATAAAACTGAAAATGTCAATTCGTATCCCTTTTATGATGGAATTCCCATAGCTCATCTTCTGACTTTAAACTATATTTATGACTGTCTAAGCCCAGTATTTATTATCATTTAGGGATCACCTTTAAAAAAGATTGTTTCACTGGTGGCTCAAAGAGTAAGGAATCTGACTGCAATGCAGGAGACCTGGATTCCATCCCTGGGTTGGGAAGATCCCCTGGAGAAGGGAATGGCAATCCACTCCAGTATTCGGTGCCTTGAGAAGTCTATGGACAAAGGAGCCTGGTGGCTACAGTCTATTGGATTGCAAAGAGTCGGACACGAATGAGAGACTAACACTTCCACTTTTCTTTGTATAAAATAGTTGTCTATAATTAAAGATGCCACAGAGGTGTGTCCCAAGGGTTTGGACAAACCGCAGATTATATAGCTGTTTTTGGTGAGTCTCCTAACAAGGGGTGGCAAAAATTATTCAGACAGATTGTAGTAAAATACACCATCTCAACCAAGTGTACAGTTGAATAACGTTAAGTACAGTCATACTATGCTACAAAATCAAAGTATTTCTTTAAGCCCTCTGTGCTACCATAGAACAAAATGATGCCTGTGACTTCTAGGTTGAAAAGGGAGGAAAAGGAAGAGAAAGGAAGGCAGGTAAAATGATGGAGGCAAAGGTAACAGCTTTGCCTTGGAATGAATGAATCCAGACTCAGTCCTCAAAACGCTGCCTGGCTTTGGCTAACTCTTTTAAACCTTTCTGGACCTTTCTTTTCCGCGTCTGAATAATGACAGGTTAGGTTTAGATGATTTCTAAGGAATCTTTAAGTTCTGAAATAGCTTATGTAGAAAAAAAAAAATCACTTATGAATAATAAGAGAGAAGAAACATTTCCCAAAGAACAGAAGATCGGGAATGCCACCAATAACCTCAAGCCCCACCTCCTCACTAAAGTGGGTGTTGGTAAAGAGGGTATATGCTCTGCTGCTTCAGCCAGGAGCTCTGGAATATGAAAGCTGACTACCTCCATCTGCACCCAGTACCACTCTCAGCACCCAACTCTTAACCATCTTCAACGCCCGCGTCCCCAGGGGGCACGCTGGTTCTCGAAACAGGTTTTGGTGGTCTCGAAATAATAGCGTTCCAGGCTTGAGCGATGAGTGTCACTGCACTGTCTCAGCAGGGAAGGGAGGGAGAGATTTTTGCAAAGGGGACTGAGGGCATTTAAGAAAAGCTTCCAGAGCTTGGAATGACTCCGCCGGAGCAGGACAGGGCCAGGCATCAACCTCGGCGTGAGGTAAAGAAAACGAAACCTGCGGACGGGTATCCAGAAACCGGGCTCAAAATCGGAGCGCTCGGCGGAGCGTGCGCAGCGCGCCTGCGCTTCGGCCATCGCGAAAGCTCGCGGTCGCTCCGAGGCGCAACTTGGTGCTCCTCCCTGTCTCCGTTTACCTGAGGGACCTCCGGCCACCCCTGGGCAGCGCCGCAGCCCCCCGGGAGCCCGGCCCCGAGGTGTGAGGTGAGCCCCGGGTCGTGCAGGCCCCTTCCCGTCCGGCTCAGCGGGAAAAGGACTCGGGAGCGGGGACTGAAGAGGTGCCGCCGCGGCTGCCCGCTCCTCCGTCTAACCCTGTGCAGAAGAGCCACCAGCAGCCGAGGCACTTCCTCCTCAGGGATCGTTATTCTCGTCGCTGCCAAAACGCAGTCTTGGGCGCCGCGCTGTGGAGGGGGTGTCTCGGGGCTTTCTCGGGGTGGGCGGCCGGCCGGCGGTGGAGCCGGAGTTTGGGGCTAGGCGCTGAGGCTGAACGATGCCCTCGGACTGGATTAACCCTCTCAGTCCCGAGCCTGCCCAGAGCAACCTGTTCGAGTGTGGCCCGCGCTCTCTGCGCGCCGCCCTCGGCTCAGCCCTGTGGCTCGGTCGGTGCGGCGGGGGCGTGTGGCCCTCCCGGGCCGCTGGGGGCTGTGGGTGGAGCATGTGGCCGCTGGCGAGGAGGACGATGCACCGAGGGCTGGGTGCGGGGGTGCGGGTGTCGTCGGGGCTTCCCGGGGTCCGGGCGGCGTCGCAGCATCTGGACTGCTTCCTGTTTCTAGTCCTGAGAGTTGTCCGCTCTCCTCCCTGTCGTCAGTTTTGCATATTCCTCCTCTAGGCTTCCCCCTCTGCCCCCTTGGACGCTCCGTGTGTTTACCCTGGGGTACCGCGGGGAGGTTCATCCATAGCCTCTGAAATAAGGTGCTGCTAAACATTTCAAGACATTTTAGCATCTTCCTAGACGTCTTTTTCAGAGTTAAGTGCCTTCCTCAATAAGAGAAAAAGGGGTGTGTTTTCTTTCTTAATAGAACAAAAGCATATGCCACTAATTTAGGCAGAGGAGTCAACTTGAAGTTGCAAAATATCTAGGAAGGAGGACAAAAGGTCTGGTTTTGGGCCCAGAATAAATGAAATTTTTAATTTTGGTTCCCTTCTGAGTGTAGGCAGACAGCAGCAGAGCAGAGCAGCCGCTATAAAATAAATGACTGCTCTAAAAGATTGGTCAAACAAGATCTTATTTTATAGAAGTAGAAGATGGTATTGATTTTTTTTTCCCCATCCATAGTTTCAGGCAAATCAATACCATCTTTTTCCTTCAAAAGAAGAAGTGGGGGGAGGGGAGGAGTGTTTGTTTGAAGTGTTAAACCACAACATAGAGGTAGTAAGATAGGAAAGTGATGTAAAAGCTTAAGTGGGCAGGCTTGCAAGGATACAGCTGAAAATAAAAGATAACTGAGATGCAATTCTTCTTACAGTGTTGCCTTTTATTTAGTGAAATAACAGGTTCCTCCTCTACCCCCCTCCCCCCAAATGCTTTGAAACTGTCAGGAAAATAAGGTAATTAGTAAAACCTACTGTCTTACCTTCTCTTTCTTCCTTCTTTTTTTTTTTTTTCCTCATCCACTAATATTCCCTGACTCTACATCTCTCCTAAATCTACCAGTGCTCTATTAATGGAAGAAGAAAGGACTATAGGTTCTTTCATCCCTTTTTTCATCTTAGGTACTATATTCCCCTGAGCTTTATTTTGTGCTTTGAACATTTAGGTGGATTTTTCTAGAGAGATCCCCAGCCATGATTGAGGCATTTGAAATAGGGAGGCTTGAAGGAAGATAAATAGTAAAGTGCACGTTCTTTCTTTGTATAGCACAATGTGAGAGCATCATCATTGGGCAAAGAGAGGGGGTTTCAAACTCACTGTAAGTCCTCTGTTGCCCACTTGACAGGCAAAAAATCTCTCTCCCCAACTTAAATTTCGTATATGTTAGTAAAACTATGAGACTTCATACTGAAAACTTATCCTGAGCATGTTAGTTTGTTGATGTTAGACTGGTGTTAACTTTATTTTCTTCAGGAGACATGTGATAGGAAACAGTTCTTACTGCATCTTTACCTTCTTTCACAGGGAAGAGCAGTGTTGGCCTCAAGTGTTTTTTAACCCCTAAATCTCTAGAATTAGAAAAGCTGCAGATGCCCACAAAAAGAGCAGTAGTGCAAAGGAAAAGCAAGACATTGAAATATGTATGAGAGGAACTGTTCAGTATAGATTTGGGAGAAGAAGAGTCACAGTGTCTTGAGGAAAGGAGTGAAGGTTTTTAATAGTGGCATTTCCAGATGGTTAGGAATGAATGTTTGAAGAGTAACAACTCTTCGTTGACTAGAAAGCAGTTTTAAGTGACTGTTGCATCAGAAGTGATGAATCTATCTTTGAGTGACAATTTGTTATGCTAAGAACTAGCAACAGTTTTGGTGGATCCAAGGAATGTGTTGTGAATGAAGTTTAACAAAAAACAACTAGGCTGCTGCTGCTGCTAAGTCACTTCAGTCATGTCCGACTCTGTGCAACCCCATAGATTACAGTGGGCTGCCATCCCTGGGATTCTCCAGGGAAGAACACTGGAGTGAGTTGCCATTTCCTTCTCCAGTGCATGAAAGTGAAAAGTGAAAGCGAAGTCGATCAGTCCTGTCCGACTCTTAGCAACCCCATGGATTGCAGCCTACCAGGCTCCTCCATCCATGAGATTTTCCAGGCAAGAATACTGGAATGTGCCATTGCCCTCTGCAAACAACTAGGCTAGTAGGCCTAAAAAAAGAATCCTGGTCCCCAAATTTTATCTCATTAAACTAATTTTATAGTCAAAACATGCAACCATACTAAAGGGGGAAAAAAATCAGGAGCTTGATATTAGAGCCTTTCTGAACATGTCAATGGAAAAGGGAAACCAGACTGTAATTTCAGCCTGATTTTTTTTCTTTTTTTAATCCAACTCTGGCCATCTTTTAACTTTCCAGTTTTGTTTTTAGTTTTAAAAGATCTTCTGCTTCTGCTTTCTCTAATATTAAAAGTAATGTATAATTTGTAAGATGGACTGGATTTTGTTGCCTACTATTCATTTTAATTTTGAACTTTAATGTATTTGTTTTTCCTGTATTTTTTTAAGCCCCATCACTCAGCACACTGGAAGATTAGATTATCTTTTGTAATCAGTAGATGACTAGATGGACTTTAAAAATTAGATAAAGTAGCAAAGTGATGCCTTGAGATTAGTAAGAATCTAGGCCCTATGAATTAAATATGCTGCTGCTAAGCACTTCAGTCGTGTCCAACTCTGTGTGACTCTATAGACGGCAGCCCACCAGGCTCCTCTGTCCCTGGGATTCTCCAGAGAAGAACCCTGGAGTGGGTTGCCATTTCCTTCCCCCATGCATGAAAGTGAAAGTGAAAGTGAAGTTGCTCAGTCCTGTCCAACTACGACCCCATGGACTGCAGCCTACCAGGCTCCTCCGCCCATGGGATTTTCCAGGCAAGAGTACTGGAGTGGGTTGCCATTGCCTTCTCTGATTAATTAAATATGGAGCTATATAAGCTTTAGCAACTAGAAAACAGTATCCTGAGAATGAATTTATTTATTAAATAAGATATGGAAAACAAAAGACCAAAACACCCAGGAGTTTTAGGAAAAGGAATCTAGCACTTTGAGCAGTGATATGCTCTCAGTGTGTACTTGGCTCTCTAACAAGATGATAAGTTTCTTGAGAGAAGAAGCTTCAGAAGTAGTGATTGCTAATCCTTATAATGCAGTCTTGGAAAACTCTGAAGGAAGACAAAAGAATATCCTCCTGTTCCCACTGTAGGTTGGAGAAGGCAGTGGCACCCCACTCCAGTACTGTTGCCTGGAAAATTGCATGGACGGAGGACCCTGGTAAGCTGCAGTCCTTGGGGTCGCTAAGAGTTGGACACGACTGAGTGACTTCACGTTCACTTTTCACTTTCATGCATTGGAGAAGGAAATGGCAACCCACTCCAGTGTTCTTGCCTGGAGAATCCCAAGGACGGGGAAGCCTGTTGCGATGCCGTCTGTGGGGTCGCACAGAGTCAAACACAACTGAAGCGACTTAGCAGTAGCAGCCCATTGTAGCCAGTGTGCTTGAGGCAACCTTTAATTTCTGAATTGGAAATGCAGAATGTTACGAACATTTATAGTGTGTCAAGTAAGTAAATCTAAGCTGAGAAAGATGAAAGGAATCACTTTCTGTACAGAAAGTGTGAAGTGGAATAGAATCGTTAACATCTTTTGTTGCAGGGCCTTGCTGACAAGCCCCCAGGGCCCACTTTTGTCATTGTCTCTTCTGGGATTCTGCCTTCCTTCTTTCTTCTGCACAGTTGCCATCTCCTGCTTTTCCCACCTGAGTTTTTTGGGTCTGGCTTTGTAGCCAACCTCTGAAGACATTCTTCCAAGATTGCATCCCCTTTATTGCTGGTCTTCAGGACAAACACTCAACTTATTTTAGGGGCTTTTACTTTTTATCATCAAAAGAGAACTGGTAAATTGGGAAATATCAGATTACTGATGTTACACATTGATAAAAATTAAACAAGTTAGAACTGGACATGGAACAACAGACTGGTTCCAAATCGGAAAAAGAGTACGTCAAGTCTGCATATTGTCACTCTGTTTATTTAACTTCTGTGCAGAGTATATCATGAGAAATGCTGGGCTGGAAAAAGCAAGCTGGTATCAAGATTGCCAGGAGAAATATCAATAACCTCAGATATTCAGATGACAACACCCTTATGGCAGAAAGAGAAGAACTAAAGAGCCTCTTGGTGAAAGTGAAAGTGGAGAATGAAAAAGTTGGCTTAAAGCTCAACATTTAGAAAACTAAGATCATGGCATCTAGTCCCATCGCTTCATGAGAAATAGATGGGGAATCAGTGGAAACAGTGTCAGAGTTTATTTTGGGGGGCTCCAGAATCACTGAAGAAGGTGATTGCAGCCATGAAATTAAAAGATGGTTACTCCTTGGAAGGAAAATTATGACCAACCTAGATAGTATATTCAAAAGCAAAGACATTACTTTGCCAACAAAGATCCATCTAGTCAAGACTATGGTTTTTCCTGTGGTCATGTATGGATGTGAGAGTTGGACTCTGAAGAAAACTGAGCACCCAAAAATTGATGCTTTTGAACTGCGGTGTTGGAGAAGACTCTTGACAGTCCTTGGACTGCAAGGAGGTGCAACCAGTCCATCCTAAAGGGGATCAGACCTGGGTGTTCATTGGAAGAACTGATGTAAAGCTGAAACTCCAATACTTCGGCCACCTGGTGTGAAGAGGTGACTCATTGGTAAAGACCCTGATTCTGGGAGGGATTGGGAGCAGGAGGGAAGGGGACGACAGATGAGATGGCTGGATGGCACCACCGATTCAATGGACATGAGTTTTGGGTAAACTCCAAGAGTTGGTGATGGACAGGGAGGCCTGGCCTGCTGCATTTCATGGGGTCGCAAAGAGTCGGACACGACTGAGCCACTGAACTGAACTAAACTAAACTTTTTATCATCAAAAGAGAACTGGTAAATTGGGGAATATCAGATTCCTGATATTACACATTGATAAAGATTAAAGTGTAAGGTAAATGTATCTAGTCCTTTTTGTTTTCTGATGAAATAATCATCAGGTCACTTAATCTGACATTAGTTTTCCACATATTTTGCTCTGTAAAAAATAAATGTCTCTTATCTCAGGGTTAGGGTATGAAAAACTGTTGGGAGACCCCTCATTTTTTACTGGTCTTTGGCGCCTGAGACTGTTCCCTCCAGTTACTCCAGCAGTTCCCTTTATTCAGCTGAGATTCTGCAGATTCCTATACTAAAATATATAGTATCAAAAAGAATACAAAAAATCTTTTAACCTGTATGTGATCAGTTGCTGCATTTTGCCAGTATTTCCTGGTTTTCTCAATATTCTGTGTCCTGCTATCTGAAACTTGCAGCTTCTTTAAGGATGGTTCTCTTAGGACTGTTGGTATCCATACTCGTGTTCCTGATTAGAAGCATTTATTTCATTATGTTATTGAAAAGCAATTGAGAATATATATCAGAATTTTTTTAACTGTGCATATATTTGGTTCAGCTGAGAGGTGATCTCATTTTGTTTCAGTATTGAAAATCAATTTTTGACCCATTCTAAGTTTATCATCACTTTTTTCGCTTTTCTTGCAGCCTGTAGTATGGCATTTTTGTTTCCCTTGGCTTGTTACTTCAGCAGCAGCCAGGAAATCATTGATTCAAGTAGTAGTATTGTCAGTACACGTTTATAGATTTAGCAGACTTAATTTTCCCATACACAAATAACATGTGACAGATTTTAAAATAACATTTCAGCATTTATAATACTTTACTACTTTTTTGATTTGTTTTTGTTTTTTGACCATGCTGTGCAGTGTGAGACCTTAATTCCCTGACCAGGGATCAAACTCGAGCTCCCTGAAGTAGCAGTGTGGAATCCTAATCACTGGATTGCCAGAGAAGTCCCTATAATATTTTATTTTTAAACAATTCAGATAGTTTTGTTCTATTCCATGTATGTATGTTTTTGACAAAAGTGGGAGACTATATGCTGTTTTGTAAACCATTTAACTTATTGTATTGTTACTGTCCTTTCAAGTCAGCATATACAGATCTTGCTCATCATTTTTAGTGAGTGTGTTATGTGTTGGTTGTACCGTAGTTTAACCAATTTCTTATTAGTAAACTTTCAGGTTGCCTCTGGGTTTTTATTTTGTAAATAATGTTGTACTAACATTTCAGTTATACATCATGTGTACTTGTGTTTACTTTCTTAAAATAAATTGTAGAATAGATCTGCTGAATCAAATTATATACATTTTAAGAGCTTTTGGTTTTCATAGCTATTTTTTTGAAATACCAACTAGTTTGCTTTTCTTGCAGTAGTATTTGAAAATGGAGAATTTCCTGGCGGTCTAGTGGTTAGACACTTCACTGCCCTGGGCCAGGTTCAGGCCTTGTTTGGGGAACTAAGATTCTGCAAGCCATGTGGGACAGCCAAAAAGAAAAAAAAAAAAAAAAAGTATTTCCAAGTGTTGGAATGTTGAGTATATTGTTTTTTCTGAACCCTCTCCTAAACTGTGTTCTGTTACTCTTACTTTGCTTATCTGATTGGCAGAAATGTCATATATCATGTTTGTATGTTTTTATTAGTAAAGTTGAATATCTTTTTATATGTTTGTTGGCCATTTGTATTTCTTTTGTAAATTTATGTCCTTTTCCCATTTTTCTATTAAGGTAATATTTTTTATCTGCTTTTTAAGAAATTCATTTTATATATTACTTTTGTTAATCACATAATTATGTGCAAATATCCTGTACTGTTTTAAATTATTCCATTTTAGGACAGTATTTATCAAAATATGACTTATAGATCACTTGTAACAGTACCAATATAATCGTTAGAATGCATGTATATCATTCATTTTCCAGAGGTTCAGATTTCTTAGACCTATGGGGTTTCTATGAATCTGCTGCACATTAAAATTAGGGAACCTCTGATTTGGAAGAAATATAAATTCCTTAATATTTTTACTGTTTATATTTTTCTTCTTGTCTCATGGCATTCTGCATTTCTTTTCTTATTTATCTTAATAATCATAAACTATAGTCTTAATGTATTATGGTTTTATCCTACCAGATGTGTATAAGAGACAGTTTGAACTGCGGTGTTGGAGAAGACTCTTGACAGTCCTTGGACTGCAAGGAGGTGCAACCAGTCCATCCTAAAGGGGATCAGACCTGGGTGTTCATTGGAAGAACTGATGTAAAGCTGAAACTCCAATACTTCGGCCACCTGGTGTGAAGAGGTGACTCATTGGTAAAGACCCTGATTCTGGGAGGGATTGGGAGCAGGAGGGAAGGGGACGACAGATGAGATGGCTGGATGGCACCACCGATTCAATGGACATGAGTTTTGGGTAAACTCCAAGAGTTGGTGATGGACAGGGAGGCCTGGCCTGCTGCATTTCATGGGGTCGCAAAGAGTCGGACACGACTGAGCCACTGAACTGAACTAAACTAAACTTTTTATCATCAAAAGAGAACTGGTAAATTGGGGAATATCAGATTCCTGAT
>SJYC01093827.1:0-82564 GCA_006408675.1 Madoqua kirkii | reverse complement strand
AGAAAGCTGAGCACCAAAGAACTGATGCTTTTGAACTGTGGTATTGGAGAAGACTCTTGAGAGTCCCTTGAACTGCAAGAAGATCCAACCAGTCCGTCCTAAAGGAGTTTGGTTCTGGGTGTTCTTTGGAAGGATTGATGTTGAAGCTGAAACTCCAATACTTTGGCCACCTGATGCGAAGAGCTGACTCATTTGAAAAGACCCTGATGCTGGGAAAGATTGAAGGCGAGAGAAGGGACGACTGAGGATGAGATGGTTGGGTGGCATCACCCACTCAATGGACATGGGTTTGAGTGGACTCTGGGAGTTGGTGATGGACAGGGAGGCCTGGATCCCTGTCATGGGGTCTCAAAGAGTGGGACCTGACTGAGCGACTGAACTGAACTGATAGTTGCTTAACAAAAACTTACTTTTAAACAAAGAATTAAATGCCATTCCAGTTTCCAATTTTCCTCTGTTCACCTACTTCCATAAGCTGTCCTGGCATCAAATTTCACTCAGATGTTTGGGGGATAAGAGTATAGACCATGTAAAATAAATGGCAATAGATTTTTCTTGAAAAGCTGAAAAAATAAACATTCCGATTGAAGATTTTTGCTTATTAATGCTCTGGTTCTATAACATTTGCCATATTTATTTGTAGCTTCTGCCTTAATTATTACACTAAGAGAATTTTTTTTTTTTTTTTTTTTTAGCAATTGATGGAGAAATCTTTCAACACATTGCTCTCTGATTTATAAAAGAGCACAAGATTAAAGCTGGGAAGACTGGATTAATCTGACACTAGGTTTTCCTATAACATAGTTGATATATGGTACGATACCAGTAAACATGTAATAAACAGTCAAGGGAGTTTATCCCAATATAATAAAAAAAAAAAAAGACAGTGGCTTTACAAAGAATTAAAAATACAGCAATTATTTATCTGACTAGGGTTGAAATATATCCAGATCTGGATATAAGATTCTACAGGATTGAAACGCTAGTAGCTGGAATATTACTTCATGTGGTGCTTGATTTTACCGGGTCTCAGGAATGAGGTTAGTAATCAAGGGCTTGTGATCTGTAGGGGGTCTTCTCATTCGCTGTATGACTTGGTTACTTTCTCAGGTTGCTTACCCTCATCTTTCGACACCCACAGTCCTTCCCCAAATGTCCTTCTGTACCACCATTTCCTATTATCTACAGCTTGGAACGACTTATTTTTAGATTACTGGACAATATTGCTTACCTACACTCCCCCCCTTTTTTTCCTTAAAGAACATTTTCACGAACCATCATAGTTCTGTGTTATATGGCTAATTGATTAAAAGAGTAAGAATCCAGCATCTCAGCAAGTACTCCAATCAGTCATATTTATCGACACAGCTTCATAAAACTATTCCATTGGCCATAGAATGACTAACCCCTTAATTCCTTGGAGAATCCTGCTCATGTTCTGTGACCATTCACACACGTTTTATCACCAAAAGCCTTTCCCCATGGGAATCAAGGTTCAAGCCAGAGAAGAATTATATTCCCTTCAGAGACAACATCAAGATGAGCTGAATAGTTTTAAAAGACGAGACTACTGGATCAATTTCTTTCCGTGATAATATCATCTTGACTACATTTGACTACATTTGACTTTCCCGTTTCACTGCCAAGATGTTTGTTGACTTTTCTTGAAAACAATATCAATTTCTAATTCCTTTTGCCTGGAGGCCAGAGTATACTATTTCTTTGATTATTGCACTTTATTTTTCTTCAATTGCTTGTTGTAAAGATTGCTGTCCGATTTGTTTGGTCCATGCTCACAGTTTCAGCAGAGTGTTGGTAACATGAAAATGTGCTTGAAGCTGTAAAGTACTTTCGGGATTCCAGCCTTCCTAAGTCAGGCTTCCGTGGTGGCTCGGCCTTAAAGGATCTGTCTGCAATACGGGAGACGAAGGAGACGCGTTGGGAAGAGCTCCTGGAAGACAGCATAGCAGCCCACTCCAGGATTCTTGTTTGGACAGAGGGGCCGGGAGGACACCAGTCCGTAGGATCACAAAGGGATCTCAAAGAGCTGGGGAGGACTGAGGTGACGGCGCGTGCACGGGCACATCCATGGGTCAGTTAGGAACGGCCAGGCCTCCGCATCTTGCTTCCAGGGTGAGATGCTCCTGTCCTCTGGACAGCTGTGAGCACAATGAGTTCATTCAGCCCACGAGCACTTACTTAGATCTCCTGTATGCCGTTCCCTGGGGTCTCGGTGGAGGACGTCACCATCCGGGGAGCCTCGTGTTAACAAGGGAGGCGACCAGCATTCGTCCTGCAGTGTGAAACCGAGATGGAAGGGGCTGGCTTTATGAGCTGGGAGCGTTGGAAAGCCCGCCTGCGCGGAGCTGGAGTAGGAGTGGGTTCCCTGAGTCAGCACCTTCCGATGTGGGGGGTGCAGGTTTGACCCCTGGTTGGGGTCTGAGAGCCCACGTGCCTCGTGGCCGAGAAACCAAAGCATAGATGAGAATCGGTATTGTGATGAATAGAGACTTTAGAAGTGGTCCATATGACAAACGACAATGACGAGATTTCAAAACACTAACCGTGGGGCACGCGGGCGAGCAGGGAGGAGGGACCCTCTGGGCGGTGGGGCTCCAGCGTGACGGCTCTTTAGGCAAATGCGAGGCCCGGGGGATTTTAGGTGACCAAGTGCCATGAGAAGAGAGCAGTGTGATGGCCGAGTGCTGCACTAGGCGGGCCAAGTCCTGTCCCTGTTACTTTATTTTGTTTGGAATGTAGTTGATTTACAGTGTTTCATGTGTAAAGCAAAGTGATTGAGTTGTACATGTATGTATGTGTGTGTGTGTGTGTATGTATGTATAACTGAATCACAGAAACACACACACACACACACACACACACACACACACACACACACACCTTTTGGCCGTGCCTCGAGGCCTGTGGGACCTTAGTTCTCCGACCTGGGGTTGGACCCATGCCTCCTGCGTGGAGGCCCAGAGTCTTGGCCACAGGATGGCCAGGGACTTTCCCGAAACACAGCTTAACTTTTGTTTGACTCTAGTGCAGTTTGAGCAGGTTGTCTTGCATGTGACGGAGCTGCTGGAGAAAATACAGGAACTAGGTCACGGAGAAGAAAGGGATTTTATGGTGCACAGAGCATCTTGGTAGCTGGTAGCACCGCTTGTGAGGTGCTGTGTTAACAATACCTAGCCTTGACTGAGTTCTTTCTCTCTGCTGGATCCTAGGTCAGGGTCTCGTTAAGCCTTCGCAGTGACCCTGTGACTTACTCCTACGAGCATCACCATTTACAGGTGAGGAGGCTGAGGCTCCTCAGGTGAGCAGGTGGCAAGGCCGCATGCTTGGGAAGTGGTGAGGAGGCTGGCGAGGGGTCTGTCTGCAGTCTGTGTTCCCAGCCCGGCTCTCCTCTCTCCTGAGGGTGGAAGCCAGCCCCTCACTGAGCACCCGCTGCTTCTAATAAGTCTCCCGTCGCTTTCAAGCCTTTGCCTCCAATCGGCTCTGGAGAGTTTAGCTGGTGTGGGCTTTGGGCTGTCCTTTCCACTGCAGCTGCTTCTCCCTCAGAAAGGCTGAGAGAAACCATTGCTCAAGGACGGGCTCTGGGTCTCACCCTCTCTCGCCATCTGTTAAGGCTTCCCTGGTGGCTCAGCTGGTCAAGGATCTGCCTGCAATGCGGGAAACCTGGGTCTGATCCCTTGGTTGGGAAGATCCCCTGGAGAAGGGGACGGCTGCCCACTCCAGTATTCTGGCCTGGAGAGTCCCAGGGACTGTGTAGGCCTTGGGGTCGCAGAGAGTCGGACATGACTTTGTCATTTGTTACATGTTCAATCTCAACAGAAACCCAGCTCAAGTCCCCAAGTTCCATAATCAAGAGGGAGGCGTTTTATAAGAGGCCCAGGAGTACATAGGTTTGTAAGCATTTAATGGGGGAAAAACCCAAGCCCCAAGCCCCTGTATGTATGGAGCACTCAGGACGCGGCAGCTAAGCCCGGGGCTGTGGAGGGGGCCCGGCTCCCGGCTCCGAGTAGCTGGGCCTCGTGCTGAAGACGGCTGATAGGGACTCCGAAGGACTTCAGCGGCGGGGAGTGTGTGGTCGGAATGTGGGGAAGGGCAGATCACTATGGAGTCAGAGTTTATCATGGATGTACGTGGCCAAGATAGGAGGCGGAGGGGCTTCCCTGGGGTTCCGTGGTTAATACTCGACGCAGGGGGCACGAGTTCGATGCCTGGCTGGGGAAATAAGATTCCACATGCAGTGCGGTGCGGCTCAAAATACATAAAAATAAACTAAAAAAGTAAAATCAGTTGCACTTTAAAAAAGTACTTACTGCCTCATGTTTAAAATAAAGATGGGCGGCCGAGAGAAGAGTTAGGAAGCCGTTGGTGAGGGTCTAGGAGACAGAGTGGAGGGCTGCCGTGTTGGATGGAAGGACAGAGTGGAGGCTGGGGGCTGAATCCGAGCCAGGGCACAGAATCAAGAACCGTTGCTAGTTAAGAGGGTTCTGGGCCGGTTGTCGGGTTTCTGACCGGCGGTGGTGCGTGTCACTGGAACAGCTGTAGAGCAAGGGGACGGTGGGGTCGGGCCCTTGTCCAGAGGGTCCCGTGTGTCCCACACGAGGAACCCAGAGGGGAGCCAGGGGGCCCAGAGACGCTATTCTGGGGGAGAACAATGCGATCAAAGCAACAATAAAAAAAGACAAATGATTAAAAACTCACGCTTTTGCTTTCTCTTCAGACTCATTTTCCCAAGGTGGCATTTCTTGAAATGCCATATTTTAGAAAAATATGAGAACTTCCTCTTTATGGCCCCCTGGCCTGTGAGATGAAGACTTCTTGCAGTTTCAATCTCTCTCGTCAGATCCGGGGGTAAATAGGCTTCAGTCACCCCTGACAACGGCGTGAGGAACAGCCCCTCCGTAGGATGGAGCAGCATTGATTTTTCATAAAAGTTTAATAAGATGCTACAGGTCAAAAGCTTTGCAAAGTTTGCTATAAATTTTAGTGAGGAACTGAGCAAGATGTAATTGGATGAGAAAATGGAAATGAAACTTGGATCAGGGCAGCAATGTGGATGGGGGACAGAGACGAGGAGGCCCTCCCACCCTCCCACTGCCCTTCAGGAACAAGGCTCTGGCCTGGCCACTGACCTGCTACCCACCGGTCACCTGCATGTCACTCACATCGCTCAGGCTCATGCTAGGGGTACCCGTTCCATGGGGCCCCCAGTATGCTTTGCAGCAGACTTGATTTCCAGGTTGTACTTTCTGGTTATGTCTGTTTAATCTCAGAGTAAGGGAAGTCGCTCAGTCGTGTCCGACTCTTTGCGACCCCATGGACTGTAACCTAGCAGGCTCCTCTGTCCGTGGGATTTTCCAGGCAATAGTACTGGAGTGGATTGCCATTTCCTTCTCCAGCAGATCTTCCCGACCCAGGGATTGAACCCAGGTCTCCCTCATTGTAGACAGACGCTTTACCGTCTGAGCCACCAAGAACTGTGTAAATTATCTTCCTTTAAAACCAGTACCACAATTTCCAGCACCTATAATTTATGTCATATTGATTTACTTTGAATTTTCTAGATGAATGCAAATTTATATCTCTTTTATGTGAGATACTCTCTCTTCTGAGGTAGGGCTCTGTGTCTCCAGTCCACAGTCCATCTTAATTTTAGATTTTTAAAGTCCGCTTTCTTGCATTAGCATTGGAATGAGGGCCATCCGCGCACTCCTGTTTCCTCATTACTACCGAGTGATGACCTCTTTAAAGACCTGTGGATGGCGTCTGCCATTGGTTTAGGTTTTCCTGCTCTGTGCCCGCTTCAGCAGCACATATACTAAATATCTTGCTCAACACAGCCCACTCTACCCAGTCAATCTGTTTGTAATCAATTCAACATCATGGAATATCACACGCACACATGAACGATATTACTCCCAACTGTGTTCCTGTGGAGATACAGGGGGAAGATAAGCTTGTTAGACTTAATTTTGTGTGGGTCCCTTTGCCATATTACTTTCTCAGTTGCCACGCAAACCTCTTCTCCCCCTTGCTGGTGAATTTAGGGTTAGGGATGCTTTCAGACTCTACTCTCTGCTAAGCTAAAAGCAGCCAGTTCTCTTTCTGGTTTAAAAGCCCCGAGCCTAACGAGACTGGGAGGGTGAGATGATGGAGGTGAAACCATTTTCAAGAAGCAGGCTTATAATTTAGGATTCCTGTAAATTACTAGGAAGTTGTGCAACTGCTATTTAATAGACACGGACTAATTATAGCCCCGAGTGCTGAGTCCCATCCTGCGGATATGCAGTATAATTCCTTTTAGAGGAGCAATGACATGTGGTTAATGCCAGGCCACATTCGTGTCTATCCCCCCACTCTCAAAGGGCTCTCTAAAAAAGGGACATGTGACACAGAGCCACAGGTAACACTCTGAGCTTTGAACTATCCCCTGGTGGCTCCTTTGTAAATGGATGTACGTAACTCGAAATTCTGTGTCACAGTCCTTTACTCTGCAACACTTGTGTCTCCACAACAACCACTTGTGTTTATTAATGATCACAGCCAGTGATTACTGAACCTCCACTCTTTCCTTAGGGGTTTATATAACCTGCCAATTACCCGGAGAGAGTGCCATTCCATTATTTTATAATAGATGGAAAATGGTGGCCCAGAGAGGTTAAGGATCTTGCCCAAGGTCACAGAGTTAATAATTGGGGGAGCCTGGATTCAGACCTGAGTCAGTCTGTGCGGTATCATTCATCCTATTTGGAGATGGCTAATTTGGCCACTCCTAGTTCAGGGGCTCAGTGTGACTGAATTTTCCTGTCCCCTGAAGCTTTCAAGGATATTGGATGCTCCTGCAGGAAAGAGGCTGGTTGGCCCTTGAGCTCCAAAAGGACTGAGTTCTGTAAACTGACTACAAGTTGTCTAGAGAGCTGGGTTTCACACCAGTGGGTCTCTGGGAGCTGCTTCAGGTCTTGGAACCCTCAGATGCTCCTGGGGTCCTCCACGTCTCCTTAGTGGGAGGCATATTTATCCACATGATGCGTTTATGTCTCGTAAGATGCAGGAAAGGCCTAGGCATGTGCATATGTGAACCTGTTTGTTTGTTTGAGATCTGCTTCTTCAGTCGCTCAGTTGTATCCGACTCTTTGTGACCCCATGGCCTGCAGCATGCCAGGCCTCCCTGTCCATCACCAACTCCCAGAGCTTGCTCAAACTCACGTCCATAGAGTTGGTGATGTCATCCAGCCATCTCATCCTCTGTCACCCCCTTCTCCTCCTGCCCTCAATCTTTCCCAGCATCAGGGTCTTTTCCAGTGAGTCATTGACTCTGCACGGCAGGGGGCCAAAGTATTGGATCTTCAGCTTCAGCATGAGACATTCTGGTAAGGTTCAAATCCTTTTGGGTCTTTGAAGAACTCAGCTTCCTGCCAGTTGCTCTTCTTGCCAGGAACCTTGCCTGTTCTAGACACCGGGCCTCCTCAGGAGCTGGGGCTTCTGCACAGCAGCCTGGGTGAACGCTCCGGCCTTCTCATGGTCTGGGAAGACAAGGGGGCCTCTCGGTGAGGAGGGCTCCCCTCCCCCCAGGTCAGCTCCTCCACCAGGCACCGGGCGTCACCCCTGCACTCCTTTCCTAGTGTCATGCCAGGGGTCATGGAGACTTCCTGGGGAAGGGGAGACTAAGGTGAGATGTGGGGTACAAGTAGTGATTGGCTGGGCAAGGCATGGAAAGGGGGTTCCAGGTGCAGGGATTCACCCACGTGGGGTCAGGGGTCGCGGGAGGATGGGGCAGCAGACTTGCAAATTGTATATGACAGAGCCGTGCACGAATGCATTTTTAAAAATGAGGTATCAATATTCTGTGATAACGACTCTAAAAAAGAATGAATATATGTATATATGTAACTGAATCACTTTGCTGTACACCTGAAGCTAACACAACATTGTAAATCAACTACACACCAATAAACTTTAAAATTTAAAAACATCAAGAAAATAAAAATTGAGGTATCATCAACATATCAGTTTCAGATGGACATGCTGATTCACTATTTGTATATGTTGCAAAACGACCACACAGAAAGTCTAGTTAATCTCTGTTGTATTATGTGCATTATACCCAAACACACAAATGCATTTTTATTCTTTTGTTAAAATGGGATCTTTATTCAATTTCAGTATCAGGACCAGTTCAGTCCCTCAGTCGTGTCCGACTCTTTGCAACCTCGTGGACGGCAGCACGCCAGGCCTCCCTGTCCATCACCAACTCCTGGAGTTTGCTCAAACTCATGTCCATCGAGTTGGTGATGCCGTCCAACCATCTCATCCTCTGTCGCCCCCTTCTCCTCCGCCTTCAATCCTTCCCAGCATCAAGGTCTTTTCAAATGAGTCAGTTCTTTGCATCAGGGGGCCAAAGTACTGGAGTTTCAGCTTCAGCATGAGTCCTTCCAACGACTATTCAGGACTGATTTCCTTTAGGATGGGCAAAATAGAACTGTTAGAAAACAGAATTTTCAGAGAGCACTCTGTTATGAAACTCCGTTCACATGTGATTATGTACCCAGCTGAAGAGCCTGCTGTTTTCCTCATTTCACTTACTCTTCATAGCCAAGGCCCGGTACCTAGGATGAGCTGCCAGGCCTGCGCACAAACGCCTTTTTAAGCGTCAGAAACAAGAGAATACAGTGCCGTGAGAGATGCAGACCACAAAGGGGAGAGTCTAGAAGGGAACTGTCTGCAGTTTGCAGGGTGAGACTCTGGCCCTGGGGCAGTTCTCGCGTCCCCACGACGCTTCTGGAGGCGAGATGGAGGAAGGCGCAGCCCCTGGCCGGCGGGCCCTTTCCCGGCACGCCCAGGCAGCGCGTGCCCCTGTTTTCCGTAACCGACCCCCAGCCCGTTTATAAACAAGTTATCTTGGTAACAAAGGATGCGGCGCGGGCAGGAAGGAAGGTCAGGGAGCGCCCGGAGAGCCGGGGAAACACATCACGCCTGGCCGTCCTTTCCTGGGGAGACGGGCCTGGCCTCGGAGGGCGTCACGTGGGCCGACGGGAGGCTCGGCGGCGCCGCGCGCTTCGCGGGCCGGGACGGAGGGACGGAGCGGCCGCGCACCGCCCGTGAGGGTCCGGCTCCGTGGAGGCCCCGCGGGTCTCGCCCCCGAGACTCCGGGGAGGAGGAGGGCCGTTCTCGGTTCATGGAATTCGATTTAAGGGAAAGAGACTCACTGTGCTGCCTTGCTGCGCCGGTGACCCTGAGACTCACGTGCTTATTTCCGATTGTTCTTTTTTAGTGAACGTGTGTGTGCAGCGTCGCATGTTTCCCGTGCGCAACGTTATCCTTCCAGAGCTGTTGACACCACCTGATGCTCACCGCCAGAGTCTGAGCATCCGTCCGTCAGCGTTGATCCCCTGCACCGGCCTCCTCGTCCCGGACCCAGTGGAAGCCCTCCGGTTGCCGCTAGGCTGCTCTCTGTATCTACGTGATCAACCACGCTATTTGGTCTTCTGCTAATATGTGGACTATGTTAATGGAGTAGCTGGCAGATCCTTTCCCAAGGTGCATCTCCGACAGGCAAAGATCAAAGATCGCTGCTTTGCAATAAACATGCCTTTTCGCAGATTTTGAAAACTCAGTGAAGCCCCAGGCTCTGTCTGGATGGTTTGTGGGGAACAGTTAGAAGAATCAGGAAGCATCTTACTTGGATGAGTGTGAGCAACTCGTTTACTTGAAGCGGTTAAAGGCAAGACTGCGAGGAAGTCGCTGGCGGCCCAGCGGTTAGGGCTGCAGGCTCTCACTGCTGAGGGTGTGGGTTCAGCCCCTGGTTGGGGAACTAAGATCCCACAAGCTGTGTGGCACTAGCCAAAAAAAAAAAAAAAAAAAGATTCCTCAAGAAACCATATAATGATATGTTGCTTAATAAGAATTCTGGTATAGTCATCAATTTCTACTTTTCTTTAAAGGATCTAGGCAAAAATGCCCCAAGACTTTGTTATGTTTATTTGGGTGTGTTTCAAACGATTCTTTATGGTTCAGTTCAGTCGCTCAGTTGTGTCCGACTCTTTGCGACCCTGTGAACCACAGCACGCCAGGCCTCCTTGTCCATCACCAACTCCCAGAGTCCACCCAAACCCAAGTCCACTGAGTCGGTGATGCCATCCACCATCTCATCCTCAGTCGCCCCCTTCTCCTCCTGCCCCCAGTCTTTCTGAGCATCAAGGTCTTTTCAAATGAGTCCACTCTCCATATCAGGTGGCCAAAGTATTGGAGTTTCAGCTTCAGCATCAATCCCTCCAATGAACACCCAGGACTAATCTCTTTTAGAATGGACTGGTTGGATCTCCTTGCAGTCCAAGGGATTCCCAAGAGTCTTCTCCAACACCACAGTTCAAAAGCATCAATTCTGTGCTCAGCTTTCTTTATAGTCCAACTCTAACATCCACACATAACTACTGGAAAAACCATAGCCTTGACTAGACAGATCTTTGTTGGCAAAGTAGTGTCTCTGCTTTTTAATATGCCATCTAGGTTGGTCATAACTTTCCTTCCAAGGAGCAGGCGTCTTTTGACTCCTTATGGTAGGAAACCACAGATCGCATGTACAGCTCTCTGCCTGTATAGCTGTATCTTTAAATATTTTCTGGTTGTTGTTCAGTCCCTAAGTCATGTCCCACTCTCTGTGACCTTATGGACTGCAGCACGCCAGGCTTCCCTGTCCTTCACTGGAGTTTGCTAAAACTCACGTCTGTAGGAGCTGGTGATGCTGTCCAACCATCTCATCCTCTGTTGTCCCCTTCTCCTCCTGCCTTCAGTCTTTCCCAGCAACAAGGTCTTTTCCCATTCATATATTTACCTATGCATAAAAATGATACAGTGCCAATTCAGCTTAAAAGCTTAGAAAGAAGTGATTATTGCATACTGGTGAAAGGGGCACAAAAGTTTTACTTTGCACCCTGACTGAGGGACTTGCTACAGAACTTCCTTCCTCTTTGCAAACAGGGCACGTAGCCAGGTTGACCATAAGGCAGGAAGCAGGCAAATATACACAGAATGGCGTTAGACTGTCTTCAGTCTTTACAAGAGATGGTGTCGCACCGTCTGTTTCCCGCCTTTATCAACACCCCGAGTCGCACAGCTGCTCTAAGAGGTGCCTGCTCCTCTACCGCCACCCTTCTCCCACACCCCCACATCCCTGCTCCTGGAGCAGGTCCATGGTCCTCAAAGGGCATTTTTTCTGAAGTTGCTGAGGTTGAGCTTTCTGGGTGTCTCTTAGAAAGCGTGTGTAGTTATACAAAGCAGCACTCTGTCAAAGCTCAGAGACGGTCAGCCTCCAGGGGAAGCGACACAGGCTGGGGGAAATCAAGAAGGCTTCCTGGAGGAGGAGACTTGGGCTTGGCTTTTAAAGTAGAAGTTGGACTCAGGCCAATTGCAGAAGATGAGGAAAATGGTCATTCTGGACAGAGCAAAGCTTCCACTCTTATCTGAGCCCCACGTAGTGTAATGATGAGCAAATGCTTCCAGAATGGTCCAGGAATCACAGATCTCCTCGGCGTTTCATGAGCCTCACTTGTAAAACCAGGGTTTGGACTCCAGTCTCTGGGGGCCCCCCCAGAGCTCTGTGGTTAACTGTGGTTCAGAGGTAACCAGGATCCCTTTCTGTGACTGCCTTCAAGAACGAAGTATAAATCCATCTGGTAGAGTCTTTTCAGCCCAAGCCCATCACAAACTCCCCGCTTCTGAGTTGAGGATCTTTGTCACTCTTGCCTTTTCTGGCGTGAACCTTCCTGTCTTCCTCCGGGGCTTTCGATTTCTATCTGCCGATTGAGACTAAGGTGATCACCGAGCTCCGGGCAGGAAGCACAGGTGCTGAATCGCCAGTCCTCCCTCGTCCATCCTTACCCTGCCGGCTTCCCTACAGCCTTCAGCCCGGATGAAGAGAGGAGGGGGAGAGGATTCACTTCCGATGGCAGACATCGGGATGAGGGCCGGCTTTCCTGCCCCGAGGGGCTCAGGGGAATCTGGGGTGACGGACTCCCGCCTGCCCGGAAAAATGGCAAGAGGCACCCCGCTTAGGGATCAGGATGCTGCCCTGCGTTTCAGGACATGCCGAGTGCAGGGAGCACAGACGTCTGTCTCAGAGGCTTCAGAAACGGGCTCCCACCTCCGCGTAGACCTGGGAGCTGTCCATGTTCAGTCGCTCAGTCGTCTCTGACTCTGCAGCTCCATGGACGGCAGCACGCCAGGCCTCCCTGTCCATCACCAAGCCCTGGAGTTTGCTCAAACTATGTCCGTTGAGTCAGTGATGCCATCCAACCATCTCATCCTCTGCCACCTTCTTCTCCTCCCACCTTCAGTCTTTCCCAGCATCAGGATCTTTTCTAATGAGTGGTCTCTTCACATCAGGTGGCCAGAGTATTGGAGCTTCAGCATCAGTCCTTCCAGGGAGTATTCAGCACTGATCTCCTTTAGGATGGACTGGTTGGATCTCCATGCAGCCCACGGACTCTCAGGAGTCTTCTCCAACACCCCAGTTCCCTTCTCTAAGTGACACTGATTCTGAAAGTTTCCTCTTTTTTTTAAGACTTATTTATTTGGCTGTGCTGGACCTCAGTTTCGGCACATGGGATGTTTAGTTGTGGCATGTGAACTCTTAGTTGAGGCTGTGGGACCTAGTTCCCTGACCAGAGATCAAACCCGGGCCCCCTGCCTTGGGATCAGGGAATCTCAGCCACTGGACCACCAGGGAAGATCCTGAAGTTTCTTAGGAATTAAACTGAAAATCCCTGGCTGTGATGCCTCACTCTCCTGCTGTTGTGTGTGGGGGGGTGCATCTGTGCTTCCGCGAGTGTGTGTGCACAAGCCGAGGGCCTCTTTGCTCTTCAGACCATTCTTGAGTGAGTGGAACTGGTGTCAGACAGCTGAGATTTGCAGTGAGAATCTGGATTAAAAGATCTTCCCGTTAGCAATGGAGTTAACTGGTGCAGTGGGTGCAGTTATACGATTCCCCTTTCTTTGCCAGTTCTTGTGTTAAAAATAGCGACGGCCCAGGGCTGCCAGGTGGGAGGTTTGCGGTTTAGATTTAAATCCTCTGACACGGTGGAAATCTCTCGGGGACAGCGCCTGCATCCTCTGCAGGCAAGGAGGAGGAGAAAGAAGAGATGTTCAGGCATTTGCTGTGTCAGGCTGAATGGAGCAAGCTTGCCTGTGAGTTGACTGAAGGACGTTTCTGCCCTGACATAGTCTAGGTCCTTCGGAAGGTGTGGGGAGAAGATGCTTGAACTTCATCAGCAAAACGGGTGCTCTACAGACTTGAAATTGTGACCCTGGAGCGGAGACCCTTGGAAAATGCCGTACATTCATTGGTGATAACGATTTTTCTGAGACTTGGTTTCGGTATTTCGAAGTGAATTTCAGAGCAAGGTATAGAGTGAACGGGGGCTTCCCTGATGGCTCACCACGTTAAGGATGCATCTGCAATGCAGGAGACACAGGAGATGCAGGTTCAGTCCCTGGGTCGGGAAGACCCCTTGGAGGAGGAAATGGCAGCCCACTCCAGTGTTCTTGCCTGGAGAATCCCCCAGACAGAGGAGCCTGGAGGGCTGCAGTCCATGGGCTCACAGAGTCAGACACGACTGAGTGACTAAATGCAAAGTAAACAACCCAGGAAGCGTCTTGATACTGATCGGGAGCACTTGCGTCCTCGTATATCCTTGGAACATGTATTTTATTGTGGAAACTGAAAAAAAAAATTGCATTTACTGAGAATAAGTTTGAAAAATACAAAACTTATCTTGATCTTTCTAGCTGTTGCTATGGTTTTGAGTAATACATCATTAGCAGCCTGGCACCCCAGTGATGCATTGAAGCCATGCATCACGCCAGGGCCGTGGCTCTGATGATAGATTCATGTAATTCGTGGCTAAGGCGCCATTGGCCCCATGATGTATGACTCAAAACACTACCAATTGGTTAGATCAACACACAGGGACCTGTGTGTTTGGGACAGGAGAATGGCAAATGGCTCTGGACCAGAACACAGCTGAGCTTCTCAGGGGGTCCCGGTGGTCTGTGCTGTGGGTGGAGGGTGGGCGTGCGGCTGCTCTGACACCGATGGAACCTGTGCCCGGGGCCACATGGGCACGAGGCGGGGGAGGAGCAGGCCTCCATGTTGCCCGCCCCAGCCATGACCTGGAGTCATCCCTGCGCAGACGTGGCTCACCTGGAGCTAGAGATCGGGAGCCCGGGGTTGAGAGGTGAGTGAGGTGACTGCCCGGAGCGACGGGGCCGTGGAGGGAGCGCCGTTAGCCCAGCCCTTGAGCCTGGTAAGGGCGGGCTTCCTTCCGATTTCGTGCCCCACACTTCGAGGAAGGATATTTCCTCCCTGAAGAGGGACTGGAGAGTGAGGTGTCTCCCCATCTTCCCCTCCACCCTCCCTGCCTCCACTGGCGGATGTAGGGTGTCGGGGGGAGGGATTTGAAGGCACAGACCTGGGGGGGCTCCGACAGCGTGCTGGGCCTCTGGCGCATCTCCTCAGGGTCCTGCCAAGTGCCTGCCCCCCGGCTGACGGTGTGTGGCCACCGGAGGGTGGCTCAGCTGGCGGCCCGAAGCCCCACTTGGCTCTGCTGACTGGCCTCCTCCCTGGGGTCTAGCGTCCACGCCGGCTCCGGGACAAATGCACCCCACGCACGGTAGCCAGCGTCATCATTTAAACGTGTGAATCCCATCGCAGAGCCATTCGACTTGGGTCCCTGCGAGGCTCCCTCTGCACTTAGAGGAAACTCGAACTGCTCACCTGGGTCCCTGGAGTCTTGACCCGTGTGGGGCTTCTTCCTGCTGCCCGAGGCTTTTACGTGCGCTGATGACCTGGACCAGCGCTGGAGGGCTGCTTCTAAGGTCTCCCCTCAGACGCAGCGTCTCAGAGAGGCCGGCCCAGGCCTCCCGGGCACGCTTCTGGCTGCGCTGGGTGTTAACTGCAGCCTGCGGGATCTTTCATCCCATCGTGGGCTCTTCCTGTCTAGTTGTGACTCCAAGAATCAGTTGCCCCGAGGCATGTGGAATCTTAGCTTCCGGACCAGGGATTGAACCTGTGCCCCCGCCTTCGAAGCGTGGAGTCTTAACTGCTATACTGCCAGGAAGCATTTAGGGGGCCCTCAACTCAAGGGAGGTTCTGACTGCCCCTTTATTAATAGCTTAAATAATTAAGCCAATTGGTTGGGTGTCTTCTGAGTGGTAACTGCTGAGAGTTTAACAGTGACTCAAATCAGAGGCCGAGTTCTTTAAAATTATGTTTGCAGGAATCGTTCTTCAACTTCCAATTTAGTCCTAAATGGTCACGTTTTACATGTCATTCACTAGTGTTAGAAAATGTAGAGCATTTGGCTTTAATATCAAACAATTCAGGATTACAAAATTTTAGTATGCCTTAATAACTTACCTGGCCTTAACTAACAGTGAATATTGGTTGTCTATAATTCAGTTCAGTCGCTCAGTCGTGTCTGACGCTTTGTGACCCCATGGACTGCAGCACGCCAGGCTTCTCTGTCCATCACCAACTCCTGGAACTTACTATATTAATATACACAATTAGAATTCACATGAGCAAATGAAATTGATAAGTACTATTTGTGTTTGTTGAGAGACCTATTTAGGACTTGGGAGATTGGGGTAGGGAAGACATTTCATGGTGCCTGAAGAGATAAAGCCTTAACTCGTCAAAAATAGAAATAACAGCACAAAAAACAGCAAAACAATTGTATTTCACGGTTGGGTTGCTAAATCAACTTACAGATGAAAACGCTAGGGTAGTTTTTATTTAATTTTAATTATATTTTGGTGTATAGTCAGTTTCCAGTGTACAGCAAAGTGCCCCACACTTCAGTTATCTATTTACAATATTACAATGTCCACTCTTTTTCAGATTCTCTTCCCATATAGGCTATTACAGAAGACCGAGAAGAGCTCCCTGTGCTGTGCAGCAGGCCCTTGCTGGTGATCTATTCTATGTGTGGTGTGTGTGTTAATCCCAAGCTCCTGATTTACCCCTCCCCTGCACCTTTCCCCTTTGGTAGCTCAGTTCAGTTCAGTCACTCAGTAGTGTCCGACTCTCTGCAACCCCATGAATTGCAGCATGCCAGGCCTCCCTGTCCATCACTAACTCCCAGAGTTCACTCAGACTCAGGTCCATCAAGTCTGTGATGCCATCCAGCCATCTCATCCTCGGTCGTCCCCTTCTCCTCCTGCCCCCAATCCCTCCCAGCATCAGAGTCTTTTCCAATGAGTCACCTCTTCGCATGAGGTGGCCAGAGTACTGGAGTTTCAGCTTTAGCATCATTCCTTCCAAAGAACACCCAAGACTGATCTCCTTCGGAATGGACTGATTGGATGTCCTTGCAGTCCAAGGGACTCTCAAGAGTCTTCTCCAACACCACAGTTCAAAAGCATCAATTCTTCAGTGCTCAGCCTTCTTCACAGTCCAATTCTCACATCCATACATGACCACAGGAAAAACCATAGCCTTGACTAGACGGACCTTCGTCAGCAAAGTAATGTCTCTGCTTTTGAATATACTATCTAGGTTGGTCATAACTTTTCTTCCAAGGAGTAAGCATCTTTTAATTTCATGGCTGCAGTCACCATCTGCAGTGATTCTGGAGCCCCCCAAAATAAAAGTCTGACAGTGTTTCCACTGTTTCCCCATCTACTTCCCAAGAAGTGATGGGACCAAATGCCATGATCTTCGTTTTCTGAATGTTGAGCTTTAGGCCAACTTTTTCACTCTCCTCTTTCACTTTCATCCAGAGGCTTTTTAGTTCCTCTTCACTTTCTGCCATAAGCATGGTGTCATCTGCATATCTGAAGTTATTGATATTTCTCCCAGCAATCTTGATTCCAGCTTGTGTTTCTTCCAGCCCAGCATTTCTCATGATGAACTCTGCATATAAGTTAAATAAGCAAGGTGACAATATACAGCCTTGATGTACTCCTTTCCCTATTTGGAATCAGTGTGTTGTTCCATGTCCAGTTCTAACTGTTGCTTCCTGACCTGCATACAGATTTCTCAAGAGGCAGGTCAGGTGGTCTGGTATTCCCATCTCTTTCAGAATTTTTCACAGTTTATTGTGATCCACACAGTCAAAGGCTTTGGGATAGACAATAAAGCAGAAATAGATGTTTTTCTGGAACTCTCTTGCTTTTTCCATGATCCAGCAGATGTTGGCAATTTGATCTCTGGTTCCTCTGCCTTTTCTAAAACCAGCTTGAACATCGGGTAACCATAAGTTTTTTTTTCTATGTCTGTGAGTCTGTTTCTGTCTTGTAAATAAGTTCATTACTATATCACCGTTTTAGATTCCATACACAAGTGATGCCATCTGGCATTTGTCTTCCTTCTGACTCACTCAGTATGATCATCTCTAGGTTCAGCCATGGAGCTGCAGATGGCATCATTTCATCCTTTCTTTCAGCCACAGAATAAAGGATGAAGGGACCCTGAAGGACAGAAGGGCCAGGCCGCTTTATGGAGGTGATGGCATCTGAGCTCTGTCTTCCAAGGCTGAAGAGGAGTCATCAACCAGTTCAAGAGGTTATTAGTTAGTCCCCTATTATTTTATATGCTTATATTTTATCTCTCATCAGGCTGGCTAAATATGAAATGACTTCTGCCTTCAAGATACTTTCAGTCTAATAGGGATAGTAATTAAAAAGATGGAGGCTTCCCAGGGGATGGGATCATGTGAGCTGCAGGACTAGGGGGCCATCGTGGAGCTGCTTTGCCTGGAAGGGCAATTTCCTGAGTACTAGGAGAAGCCCAGGTGTGGATGGCTAGGGGCCTTCCAGAATTTTTTTCCCCTGCAGCCAGTGTTGTTGTTGTTCCATCATTCAGTTGTGTCCAACTCTTTATGACCCCCTGGACTGCAGCACACCAGGCTTCCCTGTCCTTCACCATCTCTCAGCTGCGGCTGCTGCTAAGTCGCTTCAGTCATGTCCAACTCTGTGTGACCCCATAGATGGCAGCCCACCAGGCTCCCCGTCCCTGGGATTCTCCAGGCAAGAACACTGGAGTGGGCTGCCATTTCCTTCTCCAATGCATGAAAGTGAAAAGTGAAAGCGAAGTCGCTCAGTCATGTCCGACTCTTTGCGACCCCATGGACCGCAGCCCACCAGGCTTTTCCGTCCATGGGATTTCCCAGGCAAGAGTACTGGAGTGGGGTGCCATTGCCTTCTCTGCATCATCTCTCGGAGTCTGCGCAGACTCCATTGAGTTGGTGATGCCATCCAACCGTCTCAAACTCAGCCCGCCCCCTTTCTCCTCTTGCCTTCAATGCAGCCAGTAAGGAATCATTTCAATACCATGAGCACACATGTTCTTCTGTGCTCTCCCCACCTCTACCCATCACACTAAGCACATCCATTATCTTTTGAGGAAAATTACACGATTGGATCCGGGGCTGCCTGGTCCCATGTTTTCAGGTGAGTGATGGTGCAGGAGCGATGGGGGCAGGACAGGGAGGATGGAGGCAGAACCGACAACAGAGAGGCTGGAGGCGGAGCTGAGGCAGAGCAGGGAGCCAATCAGGACGCGCAGAGCATTTTAACTCCTGAAACAGGAGCAAGACGCGTTGCTGTGGGTGAAGAAGTCGTGGGACCCGTATCATGGAATATTCCTCAGTTGTAAGAAAGAATGAAATGATGCCACTCGCGGCAGCAGGATGGCCCTAGAGATGGTCATACTGAGTGAAGCAAGCCAGACAGAGAAAGACAACACCACGTGGCATCAATCCACAAGGAATCAAAAAAGGTGACGCAAACGGACGTCTACAGAAGCAGACTCTCAGCAGACACAGAAAGCAAAGTCACGGTTGCCAAAGAAGGGAGGAGGGATAAACTTGGAATTAACAGATAAAAGGAAAGATGCGTTGCAACAGCTCTTCCTTTTGGGCCAGCATGTCATCATGCCCCCCACCCCCACCCCCGTTGCTATGTTTTTTCCAGCTATTATTAGTCACATGGGATCAGAACCCACGGGGCTGCCACCAGGACCCGGAGGGGCCTGGTTAAATGTCGTTCAGTCATAGGAACAGCTGCGTGAAACCTGACAGTGGTACCTTTCCTCTAGGTCTTTCCTGTACCCTCATTTGTGCACCTGCCTTTGAGTTTATTGACACCAAAAAATCTGAGTGAAATATGAAGCCTGCAGGCTCTGGGGTCCTCAGGGGCCCTGTAGCCTTGACAGCCAGACACGGTCGGGGCGCTGCCGCAGACCCCGGCCGCCACGGGGTCACAGCCTGCCTGCGGGTTCAGGACTGACAGATGACTTCTTGCTGTTCCCTTTGATCTGAGCTGCAAGGGGCTTCTCGGAGACCGTCACCCTCTCTTGCAAGCCCTGTCAGGGGCTCTGAGTCTGTGATAGGTGTGGCAGGGGACATGGTGTCTGCCTGCTGGATCGGCCCCTGGCAGGGCCCAAATCCCCTGAGATTTATGGCTGGTTGGGAGAGCTGGTGGCAGCGAAGGTGCAGAGTGAGTGGAAACTGTGCCGGCCCTGATCTCGGTGGATCAGTGCAGTGAGCGCCGTGCCCTGAGCTCCTGGCCATGAGGGAGGCCTGAACCCAGAAGGAGAGAACTGGGGGCACTTGCCAGGGGTCTGTGAAGTCGCCCTGCTTATTTACCTTATATGCAGAGTGCATCATGAGAAACGCTGGGCTGGAAGGAGCACAAGCTGGAATCAAGATTGCCGGGAGAAATATCAATAACCTCAGATATGCAGATGACACCACCCTTATGGCAGAAAGTGAAGAAGAACTAAAGAGCCTGTTGATGAAAGTGAAAGAGGAGAGTGAAAAAGTTGGCCTAAAGCTCAACATTCAGAAGACTAAGATCATGGCATACAGTCCCATTCAGTTCAGTTCAGTTCAGTCACTCAGTCATGTCCGACTCTTTGCGACTCCATGAATTGCAGCACGCCAATCCTCCCTGTCCATCACCAGTTCCTGGAGTTCACTCAGACTCAGGTCCATCGAGTCTGTGATGCCATCCAGCCATCTCATCCTCGGTCATCCCCTTCCTCCTGCCCCCAATCCCTCCCAGCATCAGAGTCTTTTCCAGTGAGTCAACTCTATGCGTGAGGTGGCCAAAGTACTGGAGTTTCAGCTTTAGAATCATTCCTTCCAAAGAACACTCAGGACTGATCTCCTTTAGAATGGACTGGTTGGATCTCCTTGCTGTCCAAGGGACTCTCAAGAGTCTTCTCCAACACCACAGTTCAAAAGTATCAATTCTTCGGCGCTCAGCCTTCTTCACAGTCCAACTCTCACATCCATACATGACCACAGGAAAAACCATAGCCTTGATTAGACGGACCTTCGTTGGCAAAGTAATGTCTCTGCTTTTGAATATGCTATCTAGGTTGGTCATAACTTTTCTTCCAAGGAGTAAGTGTCTTTTAATTTCAGGACTACAGTCACCATCTGCAGTGATTTTAGAGCCCCCCAAAATAAAGTCTGTCACTGTTTTCATTGTTTCCCCATCTATTTGCCATTCAGAAAACGAAGATCATGGCATCCGGTCCCATCACTTCTTGGGAAATAGAAGTGGTCATGTATGGATGTGAGAGTTGGACTGTAAAGAATGTGGAGCACTGACGAACTGATGTTTTTGAACTGTGGTGTTGGAGAAGACTCTTGAGAGTCCCTTGGACAGCAAGGAGATCCAACCAGTCCATCCTAAAGGAAATCAGTCCTGAATATTCAATGGAAGGACTGATGCTGAAGCTGAAACTCTAATACTTTGGCCACCTGATGTGAAGAACTGACTCACTTGAAAAGACCTTGATGCTGAGAAAGATTGAAGGTGGGAGGAGAAGGGGACAACAGAGGATGAGATGGTTGGATGACATCACCCACTCAATGGACATGAGTTTGAGTGGGCTCCGGGAGTTGGTGATGGGCAGGGAAGCCTGGCGTGCTGCAGTCCATGGGGTCACAAAGAGTCGGATGTGACTGAGCAACTGAACTGAGCTGAGCTGTGAAGTTTTCCTGCAGGCAAACTGGGATGGCTGTACGGCCGTGTTTACACCAGTGAGAAATTCACCTCAAGAGCTAAGAAGTGACTGTTCTTTCATGAACTTTCCTCTACACGTAGAGTACTTTTGCAAGTGTATCTATAAGCTAGTTTCCTAGAAATGGACTTATTCAAGGAGTCTACACATTTTAACTTTGTGTAGACGCTAATGAATCGACCTCTGAGAGGTCTGCACCATTTCCATTCTTACCCAGAGCATCTGAAGCATCAGCTTCTTGACACCCGGTGACCACTGGGGATCTAAATGTTCCATCTTAGCTAATCTGACCGGTCAAAGGGTGTATCCTTGTTTTTATTTGCATTTTAAACTGAGAAATGAAGTTGACCGTCTTTTTAATGCGAATGTTCAGCTGCTCTCTGTTTCACATCTGTGAATTTAGAGTCTGATCTTTATGCTATCATCAAGATACTAACAGCTGGATTATTTCCTACTCTGTTTTCCCCTGGAGAGCTCACTTAATCCTGGTCATGTCGTACGGCCTTTGCAGAGTTATCATCCATCAAATCCCAGGATGTTAGAGCTAGAGCAACTCTTGAGATGATGCCAGGATGCGTTTTCATGTTCAGGTAAACAAACTGAGGTCCAGGGAAGCAAACTCAACTGTCCAAGATCGGAGACTGGGTCAGAACCAGAACTTTGATGTCCGGGCTATACCCTGGGTCTTTTATTCTGCTGTTGATGACAACGAGCGGTCTCTCCTGGACTTTGAAAGCACTCATTTTAATCTATGAACATCCCAAAGAATTTCTTTTGACTAGAACCTCGGCCCGGTGAGCCAGCTTGTCCGTCCGCGTTTTGGGTAACGGCGTATTTGATCGCAGTCTGATGGCCCCGCAGGCTGGATGTGTCTGCCTCAGTGTTAAACTGCTCTGAGCACAGCAGCGAAGCTCCCTGCATGGCAGGGGCTGTGGCTCAGGCACAGAGGACTTCCAGTGCTCCCTCCGCACCAACGCAGGACAAACCAAGGGAGAGCAATCAGTCATCTCACTCTCGTCTTTGTGGGTTTCACGGATTGTTTAATATAATAAAATAGCTATAGGAAAAAAAGAAGTCTAAAACATACTATGTTCTCATCTTTGTAGAGCTTTCCCAAATTCGTCATAAAATTATCCTCATTTGATTTCAGTCTTGAAATCAGAATTTTATCTTCCATACATTCCTTAAAGAACCCCTAAGTGATTACTAAAATCTGAGCTTACATTAGGGGGACTTAAACATGAGAATTCATCTGTCAGACTTTAGTCCACGCACCCTACGTACATGGCCCCCAGGCTTCACTCTCCACCAGGCCTCCTTGGTTTTTCCCTTCCAAAGCAGCGAGACTTTTTATTATTTTCATAATTTAGATAGATTTAGGTCTTCTTTCTTAAGACTATATTTTTAAAATTAAAGAACTTATAACGTTAAGTTATAAAGGGACGGATGTAATTTCCCATTTGCTAGGATAAAAAACTTGATTTTGAGGAAAAGAATGAACAAAATAGAAATAATTGGCCATGTAATGCTTAAACTGCATGTTACAAAGTAATCTACATTAGAAAGCAAAAACGTGAGGCCAAATATAGAAGAAAGTATATTTGAATTTTAAACACTATAACTGATAGAAAATGCTTAACACAAGGCCTCAGAATTTTTTTTTCAGCCCGGTGTGTGCAGCTCGGCTGCAGTTCGGGAGTCGAGTGCGCTATTTCTGTTTTCTGAGGGCACTGTTTAATCCCCCTCCCCCTTCATTTCCAGGTTATGGTGAGCTAATTATGAAAATGCTGAACATTCTGTCCTGATACTTGAAAGTTCTTGACTTCTAAGTATAATGGGCACCGGCGAAATTCTCCCAGTCCTGTTTTACTGACCTTCTCTCTGAATACATTCGTAAGAAACTGTTCAGATTAACGGAACTGTACCGTTGGTTTCAGCTAAAAGCAGCTGGAACTAGTGTATTCATACCAATAGCAATGTTCTTGTTTTCAGAAGCTGACTGTGACATCATGGCAAATGTCAAGTGTTTGTAATACATATTCAAGGGAGCGGATTTCCAATGAAAAGGCAGAGAGGCTTGGATGAGGCAGGGGACAGCATCACCCAGGGCGGGTTCCGGACATAGCACAGAGGCTGAGCGCTGACCTGGGAACGGCAGCTGATGGAAGACACTTTCACCTGAGAAGGTGCTTTGTTGCTGATTAGTCGCTTCAGTCGTGTCTGACTCTGTGCGACCCCATGGACTGCAGCCCGCCAGGCTCCTCTGTCCGTGGGAGTCTCCAGGCAAGAACACTGGAGTGAGTTGCCATGCCTTCCTCCAGGAGATCTTCCCGACCCAGGAATGGAACCGTGTCTTTTACGTCTCCTGCCCTGGGAGGCAGATTCTTCACCACTGGCTCCAGCTGGGAAGCCCCTTATATACGTTTGTTGTTCGGCTGTCAAGTTGTGTCCAGCTCTTTGCAACACCAAGGACTGCAGCACACCAGGCTTCCCTGTCCTTCACTGTCTCCCTGAGCTTGCTCAAACTCATGTCCACTGAGTCAGTGATGACATCCAACCATCTCATCCTCTGTTGTCCCCTTCTCCTCTTGCCCTCAGTCTTTCCCAGCATCAGGGTCTCTTCCGTTGAGTCAGCTGTTCACATCAGGTGACCAAAGTATTGGAGCTTCAGCATTGGTCCTTCCACTGAATATTCAGGGTTGCTTTCCTTTAGGATTGAATGATTTGATCTCCTTGCTGTCCAAGGGACTCGCTTCCCCAGCACCGTAGTTTGAAAGCATCAGTGCTTCGGTGCTCAGCCTTCTTTATAATCCAGCTCTCACATCCCCACATGATTACTGGAAAAGCCATAGCTTGGAGTAGACGGACCTTTGTTGGCAAATGGTCTCTGCTTTTTAACATGCTGTTTAGGTTTGCCATAGCTTTTCTTCCAAGGAGCAACCATCTTTTAATTTCATGGCTGCAGTCACCATCTGCAGTGATTTTGGAGTCCAAGAAAAGGTAATCTGTCCCATTACAACATGTAAAATAAATGGCTAATGGAAAGTTGCTGTAGACAGGGAGCTCAAACCCAGTGCTCTGTGATGACCTTGAGGGGTGGGTGGGAGGTGAGAGAGGTTCAAGAGGGAGGGGCGTGTGCCTGCCTGAGACTGACTCATGCTGAGGTATGGCCAGACCAGCACGACAACGTAAAGCAATTAGCCTCCAAACCAGCACGACGCCGTAAAGCAATTACCTCCAATTAAAAGCAAATGATTTTCAAAAACAAACAAAGAACTGTTTTCTAAGTTTTTTCCTTTATCCTAGATAAAGGATATAGAAATCAGGAGACAGAAACTCTACAGACACGGAAGTTAGGGATCGTGAGAGCACAACGTCTGGCTCTGTTTGAGAGCAGTGATAAGGAAGGTGAGCAGGAGGGGTTCTTGCATTTCAGGATGCGTCTATCTTTTTCACAGTGAACGATCATTAGTCCTGCTTTTTAAACTATTTGTTTTCAAACATATGTTAGAAGTCCCTTGGACTGCAAGGAGATCCAACCAGTCCATTCTAAAGGAGATCAGTCCTGGAATGATTCTAAAGCTGAAACTCCAGTACTTTGGTCACCTCATGCATAGAATTGACTCACTGGAAAAGACTCTGATGCTGGGAGGGATTGGGTGCAGGAGAAGGGGACGACCGAGGATGAGATGGCTGGATGGCATCACCAACTCAATGGACGTGAGTTTGAGTGAATTCCAAGAGTCGGTGATGGACAGGAAGGCCTGGAGCCCTGCAGTTCATGGGGTCGCAAAGAGTCGGACATGACTGAGCAACTGAACTGAGCGGAACTGATGAGTAGGTATAGAGTTACAAGGGCTTCCCTGGTGGCTCAGAGGGTAATGTGTCTGCCTGCAATGCGGGAGACCTGGGTTCGATCCCTGGGTCGCTGGAGAAGGAACCCACTCCAGTATTATAGCAACCCACTCAGTATTCTTGCCTAGAGAATCCCAGGGACGGAGGAGGCTACTGGGCTACAGTCCACGGGGTCACAAAGAGTTGGACAGGACTGAGTGACTTCACTTTCACTTATGGAGTTACAAGACACCAAGGGTTTGAACAGGTGTGGAGATCCCTGGCGGAGAGCCTGGCCCTCGAAAGCCCCACTCGGGGGTGTTGCTAGACCTCCCTGTTTAATTCTTTAGGCGCACGTGAGGGCACGTCTCCCTACTGGAGGCTTGTGACTGCTGCTCGGCAGGCTTGCTTCTCGGAGAGCACAGCACGGTCAGGAAGTTGGGAGGGGGATGGGAAGGACATCTGGGCCAGGACCGGGACCCCTGCTGCCCTGAGCGCCTGATCACCAATGGGTGGTCCGCCTGTTCACCTTCCTCTGCCCAAGGAAAGCGCAGGTCTGAGACTGTGCCCCCAAGATGCAGAGAAAGACCCAGGAGAGCTGGGGGCAAAGTCCGAGGCAGGGTGGGGCGCACACATCCCTGTGAGCTGATTTACAGAGAGCTGATGACAAAGCGGGAAGGTGAGGCAGGGTGGGAGAGCGGGGGACCCCTGCCTGCTGCTGTGCCCCACCGCTCCCCCTCCGGGCGCGTGACACTTTCTCTGCCGCGTCCCCAGGTATACAGGGGCAGGCATGTAGCCCCGACTGCAAAGCCACTGCACTCCCCCTCCCACCCAGGCCAAGTCCACACTTCTGACCAGGGGCTGAAGGCAGCCAGGACCCCCAGGGAGGCACCTAGGGGACGACGGTAGCTCCTTTCCACTCCTGACCCCCTAAAAATTCCTGGTGAGAGACCGGAGGAGGTTCCAGGCATTTATTCTGCTTGGAGGGCTTAGAAGCAAGCAGGGGTGATTAACCATGAAAGAATAAGTGGTTCGTGAACAATTACAAAGTGAGCAGGCTTGGGGTTTCCCTGAGCCCCCGGGACGATCCTGCACTGTGTTCACGGTATAAACACACTCGAAGCCCCGGTCCCCAGCTGCCCCCTGCCGCCGACACCTGCGGGGGGCTCTGTTGCCCAGCAGATCGTATCTGGGAACGTTCCCTGCAGGGCTGGAAAAACAGGAACTTGGCACCTCCGAGGGTCGTAAATCAGAGCTGGGTGGAAACCCCCTTCTCCTGACTCTGCACCAGGGAATCGCTTGCTGCTGCACGGGAAAATAAAAGCAGGAAGTTTTGAGGGTGCTTCAGCAGAGCTGCAAACCACACACCGGCGAGACCGTTCCATGTCACCTCCCAACACCCCAGCTCCTTATTTGGCCACGGTCGTCCACAGAATGAGGTAATGCAGTAACGGTTAGATGTTAGAACAATGACCCTTCTCACTGTGACCCAGCGGATCCCAGATGGCACACTTTTTCTTTTGCAGGGTGGGGTGCCCCCACCCCTGCTTTACCCGCCCCCTACTCTGGGCCCATTCTCCCATCCCGGCTGGGACGTGTTCCTTGTTCCGTGGCTCTCGTGTTCCTTGTCCGTGTCTCCCTCACACCAGCCGGTTCCCACTTCTTACCCCTCAGTCGTCACCGGGGCTCAGCCTCTCAGACCTCTGTGAGCAGCGTCCGCGTCTAAATCCTGCTCCTTCCACCAGATTCTCTTCAGCCAGTAATTCTAGGCACCAATGTGGCTACAGTGCCTGCATTTTAGTGTTGACAATCACCTAGGTCCTCATTTCAGTCCCTTTACATAAAGCACCAAAGAACTGATGCTTTAAACTGTGGTGCTGAGGAAGACTTTTGAGAATCCCTTGAACAGCAAGGAGATCAAACCAGTCCATCCTAAAGGAAATCAGTCCTGAATATTCATTGGAAGGACTGATGCTGAAGATGAAACTTCAATACTTTGGCCACTTGAGGCTAAGAGTGGACTCATTAGAAAAGACTCTGAAGATGGGAAAGACTGAAGGCAGGAGGAGAAGGGGACGGCAGAAGATGAGATGGTTGGATGGCATCACCTACTCGACATGAGTTTGCGCAAGCTCCGGGAGTTGGTGATGGACAGGGAGGCCTGGCGTGCTGCCGTCCGCGGGTTATAAAGAGTCAAACATGACTGAGCGATGGAACAACAATCACACATTAAAATGGATAAAGCAAAAGCAAACAAAAGGGAAAAGGCAGCAAAAAAAGCAGGGGCTCACTACCACCCAGGCTTACCGGTTTTACTCTGTATTTAATTACGTTAAGGTGGCTGTTTTTACTGACATGAAACTACCATGTGACCAGAGTGTGTTGTCTTGCTGTTTCTTGATATGGACCTAGACCTCAACTGAACTTGGGCCAAGGGACGTTTGCCCCAAGAGTTAGGCAGCATGATGATGAGATCAAGAAGCAGGTGAGGAGCTGAGCACCTGTCTCCCCGTGTGCTCTCGCGGGACTGTGTTGATCTGGGTGAGCTGCTGGGCTGCGTGGAGAAGTGGGGCTAGGTTTGCATCCTGGCCTTGCTCCGCCAGCTGTGTGACCTTAGGAAACCACCGTGATTCAGCCGTGGCTTCCTCGTCTGCCACGCGATGGTGACAAACAGCTCACCTCGCAGGCTTGTTGATGAGACTCAGGGGAGGTGCTTGGACTGAGCGATGCTCAGGGCACAGTCGTGGCTCCCCATCGTCATCCTTTTCTCATCAGTGACACTGGGATTAGGTCGTGGAGGGGAGACCTCTTCTCCACGGGATGGGCACTCGTACACTTTCTGCTCCTTTAAGGGAGGTTGGAGGCTGGGTCAGCGGCGGCCGGCATTGCCTGGGGAACTTGGCCGCAAGCCAGGCCACACAATGGTCGTAGGAACATTTGACACTGGAATAACTCGAGGCCTTGGAGGAGTGGAGGGGAAATGAAACCTGTTGCGGCCCCGCCAGGGGCGGTGCGACACGTGTTTCCACCTTATTTATAGAAGCTGCCCCTCCGCGGGGGCAGAGAGACTCTGACAGTCCTGATTTATTTCTGGGGAAAATCCTTGGGACAAGATTTTTTTTTTAATACTGAATACATTAGTAAGGGGGCTAATGGCAAAGGAAGTGAGCTGAATTGACATGCGGCAAATGTTTATTCTTCATGAACATTATTGCCCTGGATTCCCAGAGAGGCTGTCTCTGAATATATAGTATTCAGAGTCTATAAAGTACTATACTAGTATTTTTAGTATTTATTTACTGGGGTGCAGCAGGTCCTAGTGGGGGCATGCGGGAGACTCAGCTGCAGCTGGGGAGCCTTTTTTTCTGTAGCCGTGGCATGTGCCCTCTGGTTCCCTGACCGGGGACTGAACCTGGCCCCAGACACGGGGAGTGCAGAGCCTCAGCAACTGGACCGGCAGGGAGGGAAGCCCCACAGACGGGATGCTGTGAGCAAGGGATGCGGATAGGGTGCTTCTCGGATGGTTTTGTGCTGACACTAAATAGGGAAACTGCTCGTCAGACTACAGTTTGGGAGCTTTCAAAGTCTTAACATGGTCAGGGCTAATGGTGGATGGTGGTGATAGCGATGTTTCCTGTCAAGAAGGATGCAAATAAAGGCTTCCACCCCTGGTTCTCCTGTGGGTAAGGCTCAAAGAATTTGTAGGTTTTGGGGGTCCCTGAGGCGTTTGGTAGTCAACACCTGTTTTAGGGACGCATTCATTTTAAACCTTCTATTTTGTGTTGAGTATAGCTGATTAACTGCTGAGACATTTCAGGTGGGCGGCAAAGGGACTCAGCCCCGCGTATATTAATACACGCGTCCATTCTCCCCCAAACTCCCCTCCCATCCAGGCCGCCACGTGACACTGAGCAGAGTGCCTCGTGCTGTGCGGTAGGACTTGGTTGGCTATCCGTTTTAAATAGAGCGGTGTGTCCGTCCGTGTCCGTCTCAAGCCTCCTAGCTCTCCCTCCCCCATCTTTCCCTCTCAGTCACACCTGTTTTGAATATCAGTGGCAGCTGGTAACGGGCCACTCCTGCTCTCGTTGAGACAAAGCAGGTTTTGGGATTTGCTGCCACTATTTTGAAAGGTGTGCCCGCCACCACTGCGCCTTCTGAGTCCTGAGGAAAAGGGTCAGGAATGAACACGAGCCCTGGGCGCCTTGGTCTCTGCCTCCAGGGGGCTCAGAGCGTGGGGCTTGGAGTCAGAACCCTGTGCACCTGCCTTGCCGCCTCCCGGCTGGACTTGGGCAAATTACTTAACTCCTGTAAACGCCAGTTTCCTTGTTGTGAAGATGGGGTTGCCTTGAGGATTTTTGTATATCTGGGGAAATATCAAGCTTTCGAGACAGAGAGACCCCGTCTTACAGTGGCTTAAATAAGAGCAGTTCGTTCCTCTCTCCTCTGAGCCTGGTCAGAGGACACACCTCAGCCGGTCATTCTGGGACCCACTGCGCCCCCAGAGAAGGCCGCTGGGAGCCAGCGCCTCCACCACAGTCACCCCCTCAGCGGCAGGTGCTGGAGAGGCAGCTTTAAAGCACGTTCTGCTGTATTGGCATATGTCGTTCAGTCACCCAGTCGTGTCCGACTCTTTGTGACCCCGTGGACTACAGCACGCCAGACCTCCCGGGCCCTCACCATCTCCTGAAGTTTGCTCAGGTTTGTGTCCGCTGCCTCGGTGATGCCATCTAGCCGTCTCATCCTCTGACACCCTCTTCTCCTTGCGGTAAAGCTGATGAACAGTGCTGCGATAGCTTCAGGCGGACAGCAAAGGGACTCCGCCATGCACATGCATGTGTCCGTTCTTCCCTAATCCCCTCCCAGCCAGGCTTCCACATAACACTGAGCAGAGCTCTCCGTGCTGTCAGGACCTTGTTCGTTATCCCTTCACAACACAGCAACGTGCATAGATCCGTCCCTAACTCCCCAACTCCCCTTTCCCCCATCCTTCCCCCTGGCAACCGTAGTTCATTCTCAAAGCCCGTGAGCCCCTCTCTGCTTTGTAAGGTGAGGTCACTTGCATCATTTCTTCTTCGATTCCACGTGTAAGGGATGCTGCGTGGTATTTCTCCCTCCCCGACTTACTTCACTCAGTGTGACGCTCGCTAGGTCCATCCACCTTGCTGCAAATGGCATTAGTTCATTCTTTTTAATGGCTGAGTAATAACTTACACGCAGAGCACATCATGAGAAACGCTGGGGTGGAGGAAGCACAAGCTGGAATCAAGATTGCAGGGAGAAATATCCATAACCTCAGATATGCAGATGACACCACCCTTATGGCGGAAAGTGAAGAGGAACTAACGAGCTTCTTGATGAAAGTGAAAGAGGAGAGTGAAAAAGTTGGCTTAAAGCTCACCATTCAGAAAACTAAGATCATGGTGGCTGACTTTATTTTTCTGGGCTCCAAAATCACTGCAGATGGTGATTGCAGCCGTGAAATTAAAAGATGCTTGCTCTTTGGAAGGAAAGTTATGACCAACCTAGATAGCATATTAAAAAGCAGAGACACTACTTTGTCAGCAAAGGTCTATCTAGTCAAGGTTATGTTTTTTCCAGTGGTCATGTATGGATGTGAGAGTTGGGCTATAAAGAAAGCTGAGTATTGAAGAATTGATGCTTTTGAACTGTGGTGTTGGAGAAGAGTCTTGAGAGTCCCTTGGACTGCAAGGAGATCCAACCAGTCCATCCTAAAGGAGATCAGTCCTGGGTGTTCATTGGAAGGACTGATCTTGAAGCTGAAACTCAATACTTTGGCCACCTAATGTGGAGAGCTGACTCATTTGAAAAGACCCTGATGCTGGGAAAGACTGAAGGTGGGAGGAGAAGGGAACGACAGAGGATGAGATGGCTGGATGGCATCACCAACTTGATGGATGTGGGTTCAGGTGGACTCTGGGGGTTGGTGATGGACAGGGCGGCCTGGCGTGCTGCAGTCCATGGGGTCGCAGAGTCGGACACGCCTGAGCGACTGACCTGAACTGAATCTCCCGTTGTACGCACGGGCCACATCTCGATGACCCGCTCCTCTGTCAGCGGACATCAGGTTGCTTCCATGTCTTGGCAATGTAAACAGCGCTTCAGTGAGCAATCAGGGTGCATGTATCCTTTTGGGTCATGGTTTTCTCTGGATAAACGCCCAGGAGCGGGCTTGCAGGGCCATATGGCAGCTCCATTTTCATTTTTTAAAGGAAACGCCATACTGCTCTCCATAGTGGCTGCACCAATTTACATTCCCACCAACAGTGCAGGAGGATTCCCTTAAAGCAGCAGTTTTGAATGAATTTATATAATTTTTCAAAAAGTTGTCCTTGCAAGGATACCTCCCATCTCCTCTTGGCTCTTTCTCACTGACTTGGTCCTGAAAACAATTTTAGACACAGTGGCCCAGGGAGGCTGGTCTGGGCACCAGACCTCCCGGGGAGTCCAGGGTCCGTCCCACACCACCCTTAGCTCGGGAGGGGGCCAGGAGAGCCTGCAGTCTCCGGTCTGTTGGCTCTCTGATCATTTAGTGCCAAATTCACATCAGGGATACTCAGCGATCAGTCTAATGACACCCCCTTCTTCCCTCCTTTCCAGCAGCAATTAAACATGTGACGTTTCACAGACTGGCTCTAAGCTTTCCTGCAAACAAAACCACCACCACAGCCCGATCTGAGTCACTGAATTATTAATTCCTCACTTAACATAAAACAAATGCCTGTGCGCAGCAGTTAAAGTCTTGCAGGAATATTTATTTTGAGTGACTAAACTATACACTTCCTGTTCGGCATGCAGGAAAATTGGTCTTTATTATTCCAGGGAAATGTCAAGATCACTGAGTGTCGGAGCATTTTGACCCACGTGCGGAGAACAAACCCTCCACATGGTTCTCATAAAAATACACATCAGCGGCGGCTTCAAACCGAACGTCAAACTTCGTTAAAGGTACAAACCCCTTCAAAGTTACTTGCATATTGAATAGAACAATCAAATGCACATCGGCAAGAACCATTTCCCGCCGCCCCCCCGCCGCCCCAACCCAGGGCTGGTTCGTGCTCACAGACTCAGCAACTTTGTGAGAGTTATTCCAAGGGCCGGGAGTGAGGTCTCTGCTTATCAGAATCACCTTCACTGGCCGCCGGGCTGGGCTTTTGGAAAAACGGCCCCTCCACCAATTTCTAAAAAAATGTATATAGCCTCTTGTAACAACATTAAAAAAAAAGTTCTATGACTCCCCTGATGCAGGCGTGTACACATGTAAAAGGCTATGGACCTTTCTGTGCTGTCATAGATCATGAACGAACTATGTACATGTTTGTATGTATGAATGCAGATAATGTATGAATATATACGGTTTTTTTCCTATTCCATGGAATGTCGGCAAGAATTTTGTAATTCTTCCAGGTAAGAGGTTGACAAGGGAGATGTCTTTTGTGGGCCATTGTTTGGCTGATTAGAGATCCTAGCTCCATAATCAGCCAGACCTTCGGCCTGGCACTCTGCCTCTTTGGCATCCTCTGGTGGGTAGCTGCTCAGTGGCATCCAATTCTTCGTGAGCCCATGCACTGTAGCCCACCAGGCTCCTCTGCCCACGGAGTTTCCCAGGCAAGACTACTGGAGTGAGGTGCCGTTTTCTTCTCCAGATCTTCCCCGCCCAGGGATCAAACCCGCGCCGCTCGCATCTCTTGCACTGGCAGGCGGGTTCTTTACCACTGTGCCATCTGGATAATATCATCGATAAAATTTATATCACATACCAGTAACTTAATGCCAGATGCCTGACTTTGTCTAACATAGCTTTTCCTTTTGAAGCAAATCCCAAGTGTCATCCTGGCCTAGAGACAAACACAGAATTGTGTTTAAGGGCTTCTGAGTCTCGGATCCCAATTCCCACTGACGAACGTATCACTTTGAGCAAGAAACTGTCAGGAGGAGGCTGCTACCTCGTGACGCTGGTCCATCGTTGTTCAGTTGCTCATTCGTGTCCGACTCTGCGTGCCCATGGTCTGCTGCAGGCCAGGCTGCCCTGTTCTTCACCATCTCCTGGGGTTTGCAGAAACTTGTGTCCATTGAGTCAGACTTTGGAGCTAATCCAAGGATCAACTGAATTGACCGAACACCTGGGAAAATGACCAGGGCACAGGGAGGGCTACAAAGATAGATACCGTAAGATACTGCCATCAGCTTAACAGTAAGTGATACAAAATGCTATACTTTATGTATGGAGAGGTGACGCACAGGTTGAGTTCAGTGCTTCAGGTTTCCTACTGAGGACAGTGTCTGTGCCTGTGGAATTCTTCTGACTCCACTCCTAGTCGAGGAACTCAGTTACTTTAGACGCTTTAGAACCCTGTAGAATGAGGACACCATAAAAACTTTTACAAATGATCAGGCTGGGCATATCAATATTTATTGAAATACTGAAAGAAAAAAATTCCATTTTGTTGAGAAATTCCTGGCAAGAAGCAACATGACAATTTGATTTCACAGACACAGTCAAGTAATGTCAACGAGGAACTGACTTAACACTCTCGACATCACGTGGATTCAGATCCAGGGGGCAGCAGAATATCCAAAAGATAAATATCCAGATGTGACAGATTGTCTGTTTAGAAACACAGACCAACGACAGTGAACCCGGCCAAGCCCTAAACCTTCAGATCCGAGTCTGCCTTTACTAGTAAACCCTGCAGCTGATGAGGCAGCGGCTAAGCCGATGTCCGGTTGCAGCCCAGTTAATGACACACACTAGGGAAAGTCTGCACGCGCCGCGGACGCCAAGCGGCATTCTTGCGTATCAGCTTGTCTTTAAAGTCACCATCAGCGTGGCTTAACTCTCTGTGTTCCCCATCTTTCTAACTGTTCTCATGGTGTAATTTACTAGGTTAACAACTCAATAATATGTGCCTTGTTTAGATAAAATAGTCAGTGGGGAATACTGTACATTTAAAATAAAACTTGGACTTTGGGGATCAATGTATTTGCTTTTGAATTTTTTTTTTTTTTTGCAATGTTAAGGACCCTCCAAATAACTATCTCCCAGGTCTAGAAATTGTCTCAACCTGTGTTTCACATACAGTGAGGGAACCATCTCATAAACTGTAGACACTTTTCTCTTCCAACTTGGAGAGAGTAAAGATGCTGTTCTATTTACTGCTTTGGGGATGGACTCTGATCAACCATCTTCCTGTTGTCCTCTGAGTCGTGGAGACAACATAGGTGACCTTGGAGTGACAAGCTATGGACGCCCGGCGTAGCTATGGGTACCCTTCACTTGGACGTGTGTTAGAGGTGATTAATAAAAATAATAAAATAATCTTCTCTGTACTCACAGAAGTAATAACTAATATCTTTGGTATACAACTTACAATGCTTGGAAAGAAAACCAGATAAGACTCCACCCTTGTTAAATTTACTAGAAAACAGAGGAAGCTACAAGTCACATAATTTACAATAGACATTAAATAAACTACGGTAAGAACCATGAAGATTTACAGACATTTAATCAAGTGAATGATTTAAATTCACTAAGACCCCTCTCTGTCTCTGAACTATGTTCCACTAACTTGACATGCTACAGTAAACACATAGATTTAGTTTCTTCAGTCTTGGCTATGTTTTAGACAAAGGTGAAACCAAGGAACAATAAATTAGCATCATAATTGTCTACAGTTGAACCTATGATATACAATATAAATAAACTATTCAAAAGCCAGAAACATTTATGAAAAAATTAAGGGACTAGGAGATACTTTCATTTTTTTTTACAGTTTCTACAAGTGATTGTGCCGCCAATAATCTCAAAAAAAAAAAAAAATAAAATCTAGATGAGATCCCCGTTTCTGATTTTAGTGTCTCACGACATACAATAACTAAGTACTGTTAAAAATAATTACCGACCCGAAAAATAACATTAAGGAATTGCTACTTCAGCTCTTTCATCACATCACAGTCCCCCCTCCCCCCAGAGGCCCTAAGGAATGTAAACACTCTATTTCATTTGACTTTAAAGTATTAATACTTTATTTTAAACAAGTGTTGATCCACATCTGCTACCTTTGAGAATTGTGAAGTAAGGCAAGACTTCTGCGTCTCTGGCATGGCCTGCTGATAATACTGCAGCGTGGTCTGGAGACTGTTTTACAGTTCTCTGCTCTCCAGTATTTGTTCTATAGCAGACTTTGGTCTATACAGTGACTTAGAAAGGTCAGTATCACTCTCTTCCCTTCCCTACTGGGGAAGAACTATCTTTCCAGGCTCACCGTTTCCTCTCTGCCTTCAGGGGATGATCAACTGCAACACGTCAATCAATGTGTCTGCTCACCCCGCCTTTATTTTGCATAGTTTAACATGCTTCCGTGTTGTTTTCCTGTTCAGAACGGTGCCTATTTGACATTCCAGCAAAATATGTTTCCTACTGTATTTTTTTAATGAACTACAAACCTTGATGGTTAAAAAGGTTGATGTATCCTAATCAGCCTTTCTGCTGGGATTTTTTTATGAAATCCAGTAATGCTAACGGTAAAGCTTTAAAAGTTTGTAGTTGCTACCCTTAATATTATGAGCGCTTGTAATAGGATCAGAAGAGGGACACTGTCTGCTTTTTTTCCCCAAACATTATGAGCATGTGATAAAATAAACCAGAACACAGTCAAAATGGCAAGCTCACGTATCAGTGGACTGTTCTTATTAGCTGTTGGCAGGTCTAAGATACAGACAGTCAAGAATAGGCTTTTCAAGGTTTGGCGGAGCCCTGGGGGGTGCGGCCGAGCACAGGTCCTCGGTGCAGACTCCAGGATCACAGGACAGAAGGTGCCGGGTTCTTGGAAGGAAGAGGAGAAGGCTATTGTCGGCGCAGCTGACGGATTCTTGAGGATGGTTTCAGTTCAGCTTTACCACAGAGAAATTCTGTAAGTTCAAATTCCCTGCCATGTAAGCCTAACGAACAACATAGATCAGTTCCGAGACTTCTTCACAGCAGAGATCAGTTTCAATACACAAGAAAGCTTCTGTCTGTTTCACGCCTGACATGGTGTTGGGATCCGTCTGTGGGTTCAGTCTACTCCGTTCCAGTGTCTTTTGCACAGAGCGCTTTAGGGATGTGACACATTTCATTCACAGGTTGCGATACAAATACCCTGATACATCATTTATTTGACTACTATGCCCTATTAAATTCAGTATCTTTACACCAAGTGTTGAATTCATGTTGCTTGGAGCCGTTCAGAGTATTTTTTTTCCCTTTCTTCCTGTTCTTCTTCTCCCCCACCCCAGCGATCTCTGTGTTTTGTTGGGACGCCGAGCTCGTGGCGGCTGTGCCTACACGCGTTTCGCGTGCAGCATCTCGATCAGCAGGTTGTTGTAGGGGACGTCCCCGTTCAGGTGCTTGTAGTACAGGTACTCCTCGGCCTGCATGCTGATGGCCCGGATCTCCGAGAGGCGGAGCAGCAGCTGCCCGCACTTCTCTGCCTGCTGGGGGTAGTTGCACACGGTGTAGTCCAGCAGGGCGGCGTGGACCTGCTCCCGGACGCCTTCCACCAGCTGGGAGTTCTCCAGGTTTTTGACATCTGGATTAAAAAAAAACAAAAACAATACTTCAGTGGTGTTTTACTTCCTGTTTATAGCGGTGTTCAATTCGGGGTTGTATTTTCCTCCTGACATTAAGCCCACTCGACGTACCGCCGCACGGCGGGTCAGCCCCACTCATGGAGACCACCTGGGGAGACGGTCACAAACGTGCTTTAGAAGAATGTCCTGTGGAAATTCTGCCTGTGCTCCAGTCAATTAGATACCAGTGGGTTTTGAACAAGGTCAGTTCTTTTCATATCTCACAAAAGAAAAGGTTTGAGGATTCCAAAAGTAGAAGGGTCATAATATATTACCAGCAAATGAGTCCCTTGAGGAAGACTGATCTTAACCCAGTATATGACACAATGCATACGACTCTGTATTAATTTTTCTGACCCAAGGTGAAATCTGTGTCCAGGCTATGATGTAGTTAATTCTAATAAAAAGTGACAGGGTTCTTGTTTCTGTTTGACATTCTCTAAATGGTTCTGAAAGCCTCTGACTTGTCTCGCCGATGCTAATGAACCATCTGGTACACTCCCGTGGCTGCCAGCAGAGGTGTCGCTGCTGGGAACTCTAAAATATATGTCTTGGTGCCTAATGATCTTTATCAAATGAAAGCTTCGTCCTTTAGGCAGAGTTCAAGCAGGATGGCCAGTGCCCTTTAACCTGAATGTGGTTTCTGCAGTTGATACTTTGCCTTTTTTTTTTTTCCCTTCTAGACACGAGCCATTCACACAGAGGAGATGGATTCAGACAATCCACCTGGCCTGACTCCTAAGGATCCTTGCCCTGCAGGCCCTCAGAATGTGGAGTAAGAGAGCAAAAGACAGACGGACACACACGAACACACAGACACTGAGCAGGGAGGCGGTCATGGTGGGATTTCTCTTCTGTGCCTGTTTATGTGAACTGTACAGCTTGTTTACGGTGTGTAGACAGATGCCTCTGGGAGAAATCTACAGATACGCATGTGCGTGTTTACATGCATCATCCGTGCTGAGAAAGTAAACAGACACAGGCACCTCTCCCCCTGCCTTATCTTCTAATTGGACAAAAATAAATAAGAACAATTCCATAGAAAACCAAATACTCTATGGCTGAAAGGTTAAATGCACCAAAGCCCGCTGAGCCACCACGATAACTCGCGTCCCGTGTTTTTGCCGCCGTGCGTTGCGGCCCCGAGCCTGTACATACGTGCACGGCCCTGTTGGTGTCTCTACGTGCTGCAACAACAGGCTGCCTCACACGTGCTGTTGAAACGTGTCCAGGATGATTTCGGTGTTTACATTTTGAGCCATAACTTGGCATGAAGCATGCTTCCCCAATTCTGTCCCCAAATCTCTGCCCCAAATTAAAAACAGTAGGGAATTAGTACCGAAATAGCGTGGGCACTGGTACAATCACATCTACTTCAAAGTGCAGTAACGAGATGCACAGACAGATGCTCCCCGATGAGGCGCTTCGCCTCCCAAGGTGTTGTCCACCGGACACTACGCCCGTGGCACGAGTTAATAATGCGCTTTCCACCGATCTCATCTACGTCTTGGAATTCAATTAAGATACTTATTAGTTATATCTGGTTCAACATTATAAGATGTAAACAACTGGAAATCCCTTGAATATGCTGTACCAAGATAGATGACAGAAAAATCCACGTTCACGTCAGCCTGGTTCTCTGCCACACTGTCTGTGTTTCAGAGGCGCACATCCGGGTTATAGCCATTGGTCCTTCCTAAAGCATCGCGGCAGAGAACCAGTAATTCCAAAACAGTTCCTCTGAATTCTGACCAGCTTCTTAGTGCTGTTTCTCTTTACCCTCCCACTCAACCTAAAGAAAACATTTAAGCCTAACACCTAAGGAATAATTTAGTTTTCTCTTTTATATACTACTAAGAAGTTGAAAGGAAAAGAAAAAGACAAGCAAGTTCCAATATTATAGTGATTTTAACACAATCATAGGAAAAAAAATCGAAGTATTATTTTATGCTACAATGACAGATACTGTCACAGCAAGAAAAGCTAACGAAAGTCACTGAGATTCATAGGGAGGGTGCAGGAATTGCACAGTATAAAACGCAAGGTAATGAACAATAGTCTTTTCAGAAAGTTGTTCTTGAAACCTTTTTTTTGATAAATGTATTTTTTGAGAATAAAGTTCAGCCTTCTGTGATAAATTATGCCACTCTCTTAATAAAAACAAAACAAACACAATGAACTGCTAAGAAACAGAAAGCAAAGGGCGTAGGTTCTGGTTAAATCACTTACTCTTGTTACAGATAAACATTTAAAGTCTTCAGGTCAGCATGTGCTGGGTAATTTCTATGAATACTGGTCCAAACTCCCCAAAGTTTAAAAACACATGCAATTGTCCTTCTGAGGGAAAATCTTATTTAATGCGTTTATCATTAACCGTAACAGAAGTTACGCTGCTGGCCGCCCCAAAGGTACCTACTCACTGAATGCCCACTCTGTTTCTATCTATACAGGCAGTTTGTAGCTCTGTGGCAATGATTCTGATATTAAAGCTATATAGTGAAAGAAAGAGAGTGAGAGAAAGGAAGGAAGGCAGGAAGGAAAGAAAGAGAAACATTTTGATTGAGTTCCTCTCATCCACTGACCAGGAAGTTTCCAAATCCCAGCTCTGGCTGATCTGTTTCAGCTCTGTGTCTCTCTCACAGCATCCTGTCCTCTTTTATTAACCGTCCATTTCCCCGTGGACACTGCCAGCATCTTGGGATGAGAACTGTGTCATCTTTTAGTCAGGGCCTCCCCAGAGGTTTCTCCAATTGTTTGCTTTATATTTAGGTGCCTTTGTCCAAAAGTTGCTGAATTATAAAACGACCCATTACGTTAGCTGCTACATATCTTGATGATGCTCGTGTGTGAGTTCAGCCCTGTCTGGCTCTCTGCGACCCCACGGGCTGCAGCCCGGAAGGAAGGCTCCTCTGTCCGTGGGATTATCCCGGCAAGAATACTGGAGAGGGCTGACATTTCCTCCTCCAGAGGGTCTTCCCATCCAGGGATCGAACCTGAGTCTCCCGCGCCTCCTTCAACGGCAGGCGGATTCCTCACCACTGAGCCACCAGGGAGACCCTTGAGCCGCTATGCAGCTGCTAAGTCGGTTTCCTTTCTTTCTCTAGCTTGCACTGGCTTTCAAAAACCGATTCCTACCATGAATCTCTCCCTGAAGAAAACTAGTTCAAATGTGCCAGTGTGTTCGACTCAAGAACCCTGTGGTGAGCCGCTTTATGATCTGAATGACCAAGGCTCAGTTCTCGTGTTCTGACAACGGGGGTCAGTTTTGCTCTAGGGAGAGCGTGCCCACGCCCTCATCTGGGTGTGGGATATGGCCCCTTCTTCTTGAGTCTCTCGGATTTGCCATCCGACGGGCAGAACCTGGCGTGGAGAATGGAAACTGGTGCAGCCATGGAGGACAGCATGGAGCTTCCTCAAAAAACCAGAACAGCAGCTGCCACACGACCCAGAAATTCCACTCCTGGGTATGTATTTGAAGAAAATGAAAACGATAATTGGAAAAGACACACCCACCCCCATGTTGATAGCAGCGCTATTTCCAACACCGAGATGTGGAAGCAACCCAGGGGTCCCTCGACAGATGATAAAGAAGGTGTAACGAGTTCAAGCAAAAGCTGGGAGATGGTGAAGGACAGGGAAGCCTGGTATGCCGTAGTCCACAGGGCTGCAAAGAGTCGGACACGGCTGAGTGACTGAACAACATATATATATATATATATATAAAACGGAACATTTTGCCAACAACGGTCCATCTAGTCAAAGCTATGGTTTCTCCAGTAGTCATGCGTGGATGTGAGAGTTGGCCCATAAAGCAAGCTGAGTGCCAAAGAACTGATGCTTCTGAACTGTGGTGTTGGAGAAGACTCTTGAGAGTCCCTTGGACTGCTTGGAGATCAAACCAGGCAATCCTAAAGGAAATCAGTCCTGAATATTCATTGGAAGGACTGATGCTGAAGCTGAAACTCCAATACTTTGGCCACCTGATGCAAAGAGCTGACTCACTGGGACACACCCTGATACTGGAAAGACTGAAGGAAGGAGGAGAAGGGCATGACAGAGGATGAGATGGTTGGATGGCATCACTGACTTGATGGGCATGAGTTTGAGCAAGCTCTGGGAGTTGGTGATGGACAGGGAAGCCTGGCGTGCTGCAGTCCATGGGGTCACAAAGAGTCGGACACAACTGAGCGACTGAACTGAACTGAACAATGGAACACTCCTCAGCTATAAAAAAGAATGAGATTCTGCCATTTGCAATAACTTGGATAGACGTGGAGGGCATTATTCTTAGTGAAGTAAGTCAGAAAGAGAAAGACACATACTGTGTGATATCACTTATCTGTGGAATCTAGTGAGTTTAACAACAACAAAAGGACACAGACTTGCAGACACGAGGAACAGTCGGGCGCTTCCCAGTGGGGAAAGGGAAGGGGAGGGGCGAGATAAGCCCTACGACCCAGGAGCACAGCCAGGATGGCACATTAACAGTAACGACGAATGGAATATAACCTTCAAAACTTGCGAATTCAAGAAAGCAAGCGAGTAGAGACGAAAAGTGCCGAAACACAGAGCCACCGCCTCTCAGAAGACTTGGAATCTTCTCTTCCACAGAGGCCACTGTGTGTGGTTTTTAGGAAGAGACCAGATTAAACTGTGCTCACGGAATTCATTTTTAGGCTAATGCATGCCCGATCCTAAAACACGAAACATGAAATTCCTTTAAAACGCTAGTCATTTTCTCTGTGATGCCGCCTTACAAATCAAGCCCCGCTCTACCAGTAACGAATGGGCGCTGGCATGCCTCGGGGGTCTTAACTCACCTCTAGCAGGAGCCCACAACACTGGAAATTCGTGAATGAACGGACAGCTAACTATATGAGAAAGCAAACTTTGGACAAACTGTGCCATGTTCTGGGGTCCTTGGAAATCTGCTTTTTGGGATTTGCTCTTCAGTTCCCAGAGGAAACAGCCTTGCCCACATGTGGGTTTGAGGAGGCCCAGCTGGGGAGATCGAAAGGATACCAAAATTCGCCGCCAGCTCTTCTGGGGCGTCACACCGGATCCCTGAGCCTCCTGCATTTGGCACGCTACACGTTTCTTTGAAACTGATGTAAGCTTCATCGTAATACAATTTAGAAACGCAAGTTAATGAACCCCATCATTACAAATTCTGAGTCGGAAACAGTACGTAAACAGGCACCCCCACCCCTCTCTCCCCGCCTTTAAATTTTGATGACCGGCAAGAAAGCATTTTGAGTTTCTCCTCTAACTATCAATCTCCTATCATCTACTCTACTCTACTCACTCAGGGACTAATTACCAACTTGTTATATGGAGCAGCCTGATGATCAGCTCACAGTGGGGGCCCAGAGTCTCTTCCATCCTTATTGGAAAGTAAACCCTTAGGTCTTCTTGAATACATTACAGCTGGCTTTTCGGTCGCACGCAGCTTTCAGCCTTCTTCTGAAGCTGAAGACGCCGGTTTCTGCCGCCCTGGTCTCTGCCACATGGCACGGCTCCCATACAGCACGCTCCTTTGGGAGACCGGTTCTCTGCAGAGCAAGGGGGCTGAGGGCTGGGGGCCTCAAATGGCCGGAGAGAATATAGTTATCTTTGTTAACTTTCTGCACATTGGGGAGAAAAAAAGAAATCTCATCTGGTCCTTTCAAAGATACAAAAGTTGGGGGAAGAGGTACCACTTCGGATCCAGGGAATACTGCTTGCCCTTGAGGCTTCTGGAGGGGCGACCTCTAAACTGGCTGCGACTTGTCCCGCGAAGACCTTTTCCTCTGATAATGTCAGCAGAGGAGAAAAACGAATTTTCTCTTGGGAATTCATTTTTAAATTATTTTTAAAGGACTAACCTTAAATAATTTGTAGAAATAATTTTGTAGCAACTTTTGGAGAGCAACATGCTAGCTCTTTTCGTGTGAAGCAAGTTGCCTGAATAAAGAGTGAGGGCTATCGGGCTGGAGACGGGCAGACAGGGCACTTCCAGTGCCACTGCCTGCATTTAGAGTTTACCCTTGTTTCCAGCAAAACTGAAACACAAGACTTTAACTACTATTAAGTCCTTTATGGGGACGGAATTCCAGCTGAGCTAGTTCAAATCCTGAAAGATGATGCTGTGAAAGTGCTGCACTCAGTAGGCCAGCACATTTGGAAAACTCAGCAGTGGCCACAGGACTGGAAAAGGTCAGTTCTCATTCCAATCAAAAAGAAAGACAATGCCAAAGAAAGCTCAAACTACTGCACAACTGCACTCATCTCACATGCTAGAAAGTAATGCTCAAAATTCTGCAAGCCAGGCTTCAGTAATACGTGAACCGTGAACTCCCAGACATTCAAGCTGGTTTTAGAAAAGACAGAGGAACCAGAGATCAAATTGCCAACATCTGCTGGATCATGGAAAAAGCAAGAGAGTTCCAGAAAAACATCTATTTCTGCTTTATTGACTATCCCAAAGCCTTTGACTGTGTGGATCACAATAAACTGTGGAAAATTTTGAAAGAGATGGGAATACCAGACCACTTGACCTGCCTCTTGAGAAATCTGTATGCAAGTCAGGAAGCAACAGTTAGAACTGGACAAGGAACAACAGACTGGTTCCAAATAGGGAAAGGAGTACGCCAAGGCTGTATATTGTCACCTTGCTTATTTACCTTATATGCAGAGTTCATCATGAGAAATGCTGGGCTGGAAAAAGCACAAGCTGGAATCAAGATTGCTGAGAGAAATCTCAATAACTTCAGATATTCAGATGACACCATGCTTATGGCAGAAAGTGAAGAAGAACTAAGGAGCTTCTTGATGAAAGTGAAACAGGAGAGTGAAAAAGTTGGCTTAAAGCTCAACATTCAGAAACCTAAGATCACGGCATCTGGTCCCATCACTTCATGGCAGACAGATGGGGAAACAGTGGAAACAATGGCTGACTTTATTTTGGGGGGCTCCAAAATCACTGCAGATGGTGACTGCAGCCATGAAATTAAAAGACGCTTACTCCTTGGAAGAAAAGTTATAACCAACCTAGATAGCATATTAAAAAGCAGAGATAATATTTTGCCAACAAAGGTCTGTCTAGTCAAGGCTATAGTTTTTCCAGTGGTCATGTATGGATGTGAGAGTTGGACTGTGAAGAAAGCTGAGCACAGAAGAATTGATGCTTTTGAACTGTGGTGTTGGAGAAGACTCTTGAGAGTCCCTTGGACTGCAAGGAGATCCAACCAGTCCATCCTAAAGGAGACCAGTCCTGGGATTTCTTTGGAAGGAATGATGCTGAGGCTGAATCTCCAGTACTTTGGCCACCTCATGTGAAGAGTTAACTCATTGGAAAAGACTCTGATGCTGGGAGGGATTGAGGGCAGGAGGAGAAGGGGATGACAGAGGATGAGATGGCTGGATGGCATCACAGACTTGATGCACATGAGTCTGAGTGAACTCTGGGAGTTGGTGATGGACAGGGAGGCCTGGTGTGCTTCAGTTCATGCAGTCGCAAAGAGTCGGACACGACTGAGCGGCTGAAATGAAGTTCTTTATATAAACCTGCGCATGTGCACACATGTGTCTGAATATTAGCCATGAGCTATTTGTAGTGACCGGAACAGACAATCCAGCGTCTTCACAGAACAAGAAAATCCAAGCCTTTGGTGGGAACTGCGTGTGAAATGTGGGCATATAGGACATGTACTATTTTTGTACACAGAAATGAGCCCGTACGACTTGCTCAGTTCAGTTCAGTCGCTCAGTCGTGTCCGACTCTTTGCGACCCCATGGACTGCAGCCCGCCAGGCCTCCCTGTCCATCACCAACTCCGGGAGTTTACCCAAACTCATGTCCATCATGTCGGTGATGCCATCCAACCATCTCATCCTGTCGTCCCCTTCTGCTCCCGCCTTCAATCTTTCCTGGCATCAGGGTCTTTTCAAATGAGTCAGCTCCTCCCTGATGGGAGGAGGCGAAAGTATTACAGCTTCAGCATCAGTCCTTCCTATGACTATTTGGGACTGATTTCCTTTAGGATGGACTGGTTGGATCTCCTTGCAACGAGCTGGTGCTTTATAAATGACAAAGCACCCTACCGTGCTTTACTACTCCACACCTTATGTAAACACCGTCTATGAATTCACTCATTCACTCAGTCCTGTGTGACATGATGAAGATATAGGAATAAAAGACAGACTCTGGGTCAAGTGCTAGGGACAAACAGGGGTGCCCCGGGCACACACAGGGCCGAGGGGCAAGAAGAGTTCTCGGGGGAGGTGACGTCTGAGAGCTTTCAAGAAACGCGGCAGAGTGAGCTGAGCAACTTGGGGAGGTAAGAGCAGCGACCTGCACACAGAGCCCCGGAGACAGGGAATGGGTCCCCGGAGCAGCTCAGCTTCTGTGAAGGCCTGCGGGGGTGGGGGTGGGGCGGGGAGTGGGCACAGCGGCAGGGGGAGGTACAGAGGAGTGGGCTGTAAAGTTTGGGGTGGGCGGTGCTGTAGACAAGAGTCTGTCTTTTGTTCTGGAAGCCACACAGAAGCATTGCAAGATGTGAAGGAAGGAAGGATGCGGTCAGCTCTCTGAGTGGGAAACGGCAGGTGTGTGCCGGACCACAGGCGCCAAACTCGGTGGCCACAGGGGTGGGGATGGACGTGAAGGCCATGCAGGTGGTCACGCCGCAGGGTCTGCCGGCCTGAGAGTGGGAGAGAGCAGAGAGGCCCTGGCTGGTGGTCTGGGTGTCAGTCAAGGGAGAGAGTGGTGGGCACCTCCACCCCCACCCTCCGGCAGGAGGAGAGGATGAGGAGTAGGATGTGGTGAGTTCAGGGGCACGTGGGCATCGCTGGGGATGCAGGGCAAATGGCTGGTGAGGGGGCATCCAGACTCAGCAGGGAAGCTGGGCTGGTGTCCAGATGCAGGAGCCATCAGTGGTCAGGTGAGGATGAAACCCCAGGAGACGGGGGAGTGTGTGGAGAGAGACGAGAAGGGGCCAGGGCTGGGAGTCTGGAGACTACGAACTCGCCAAAGATTTTCTCGTGAGAAGGCATTACGAGTTATGACATTTAGACTCGGAAAGATTAAATAGCTTTTCCACGATTTCTAAGTTAAGGACAGACCCAGAGAATGCGGGAATGGCTAACATTCAGCCAGCATTAGTCAACCTGCAAAGGATGTTTTCACAGACTTTTTAAGACCGTGATGTGCCACACTGCCCCAAGTTCCTGCCCCCTAAGGGGGTTTCGGAATGGGATGTACTGGGTGGTCCAATAGCTCAGCCTCTAAAGGGTCTCAAGGTCTGTGAGTGAACAGTTTTCAGAGGATCTGAGTGAAGTAACATACCCCTGACACTCATACTGATGCCTGCTAAGTTGCTCAGTCGTGTCCGACTCTCTGTGACCCCAGGGACTGCAGCCCGCCAGGCTCCTCTGTCCATGGAATTCTGCAGGCAAGGATCCTGGAGTGGGTTGCCATCCCCTTCTCCAGGGCATCTTCCGGACCCAGGGATCCAACCAGCGTCTCTCACGTCTCCTGCACTGACAGGTGGGCTCTTTAACACTAGCCCGTACTTACGTATTAGACACCTTAATTGCTGTGATGCCCCAGGTCGTGGTTATAGACCGCCAGAGCGGCACTGAGCAGAGGGCAGAGTCCTGAGTGCCCTCCCGGAGGGCTTTTCTGCGCTCCTCCCTACCCAGCCCTTGACATCGGGGCTGTTCATGGACAAAACAGTATCTGATGTTTTTCGAAATCAATGAAAGGTAGAGGATTCCTTGCACATTTATCCCATTCTCAATCACAAAGAATATTCAGGAAAACACGGCCAAGCCTTAAGTTTCAGTCAGACTGACTTTCCACTCCCTTTTCTTAATTTTGAAGTGCAATTTCCCCAAACGTGTATGACACTTCACAAAAAGGTCCTAACGCGGTGCCTCCCGGAGCTGCCGAAAGCGCAGCCTCAGGAAGCGCCGCTGCATAAAGACCGGCACCTGCGGGGGCCCACGCGTGTCAGCTTCGTGTTCAGAGTTCGTCACCCTTAACGGGCAGCAGCTTTTTCCCCAGCGGAAAAGAACACAGCACACTAACCCAGCGTCACGCTTCTGGTCCCGATCCTGTCTCTAACTGTGAGATCACGGGCGCTTCGCTCTTTGGGGCCCTGAGTCTCCTGATCCCTGAAGGGCAAGGGCTGCACTCGACCACCTGCCATCGCCCCAGCCCCAAGAGCCCACAACTGTGTGCCTACGAATCCAAGCTTTGGGAGGAAGGCGCTGGATTCGCGCTGTCAACACAGGCAGTGACACGCATCTCTCTCTGCACCCACCTGGGCAGCTGCGTTTTCACTCAGCTGTCCGGGCGTGACTGATTCCCCGAGATGGTTTTGGGCTTGATTCACAAATTATTTCAAACTCTGTTTAGTATGCAGCAGTGGACACAATGTCTGTTAGGAAAACAGCGCTGAACTGATGTACGTCCACGCGGCACCCCCTTTACAAGGGGAAGGAGAGTAGTTTTTGTGTGGACTTGACCCAAAGCTCACAGACGGTGCAAAGCGGGCTGCGGGCTGCTGACCCAAGTCAGGCGGCCTGGTCGGGGAATCTACAGCGTACAGACAGACTCAATACAAATGGCTTCATTTAAAGTCAAAGCAAACCCTGTTCCGGGGGCTTCCTCGGTGGTGCGGTGGGTAAGAATCCACCAGCTAGGGCGGGGATGTGGTTCAGTCCCTGGCCTGGGAAGATCTCATGTGCCTGGAGCAGCTAAGCCTGTGGGTCACGACGCTGAGCCCGCGGGCCCGCGCTCTGCACGGAGAGAAGCCACCGCGACGAGGGGCGTGCGCGCCACAAAGCACAGGCCCCGCTCGCTGCAACTAGAGAGAGCCCGCGCCGGCAACGGAGACCCAGCGCAGCCAGACACGCCACTGTTCCACGGAGCTCCCGTGCACTTCCTTCTCAGAACAGCGCAGACACGCTCGCCCCGGTCTAACCCTGAGCTCACGTCTCTGCCAGGCTCCTCTCCGGACGTGCTGGTCTCCTCGCCTGCTCCTGACTTAGGACCTCACATGTGCTGTTCCTGCAGTCTGGATGGTTCTTCTCGATCCTGTGGACTTTCTCCAGGAAGTTCAGAAACTCAGAAGACCCCAGTTTCTGCTCACACGTCACCCCCTCGGGACGCCTCTGCTGACAACTCTTTCTACGACAGCTCTGCCTCCCTATCAAATCACTCTGGCCCCTCCTTCTGCCTCACTTTTCCTTAAAAATATTCACAATGTATGCAAGAGTTGTGCATACACCCATATGCAGAGACCCCAGTGCCTGTTAATGGGGAAAGGAATAAAAAGCAGGGTCTGTAGATTCAGCAAAACAGTGACCTCTTAGGAAGGAGGGACATTCTGACACGAGACGACACGGGGGAGCCTTGAGGACACCGTGCCAGGCGCGAGAGGCCAGTCACAAAGGGACAGGCACCACCGGCCTCTGCTCGCCTGCGTGCCCACGGCGTCTGAGCCACAGACAGCCGCGGGATGGGCCTGCCAGGGCTGGGGGCGGCGGCTGCGGGCGTCTAACGGGTTCTGCAAAGGGGAAGGAGTTCAGGACGCTGACTGGACGCCAGTGTAGATACACCTAGCATCCTTGAACTGCCCACTTGAGAAGGGCAAAGGGGAGAAAGTTTGTGCTCCGTAGACAGACATGTGGTTGCCATGGGCAAAGCGTGCGTCGGGAGTTTGGGGTTGGCAGATGGATGAGCGAGGCCCCGCTGCCCAGACAGGGAGCTGTATTCAGAGCCCTGTGATAACCCACAGTGGAGAAGACCGTGAAAAACACGCTTAACACTTAATCTTGAAAACTTAACACTGAGTCGCTCTGCTGTGCGGCAGACTTTAACAGCATTGTTAACACAATTCGATGAGAAACAACAAATTTTCCGTGCTGTGTATTTCACCACAATTAAACATTGAAAACTGTACTGTCCGTGTGGTGCTTAAACACAATAAAACAGCGACCTGAGAACCACCGCTCTGCAGAACCAGACCGTCCCTGACGCCCTCCAGGCCGCCAGTGTATGTTCCTTCCACGGTCCAGATTCCCGCAGCTGAAGGGTGACTGCCGCCCGTTCCGGCTTCCCCTTCACTCACAGCCTTACACGGCACCTTCTCGTGGATGCCAGCTTGACCGAGTTCCCAGCATGCAGCTGCTTGTCTAATTCTTTATAAAGTGCTTACCCGATCCTCAAGCTTGCCTGTCGCCCTCATGAGGGGCGCTGTGAAGGCAGGGGCACGCGGCCAGGGGGCAGCACACGTGACGCCCTCCCCGGGCGGAAGGGATGGCTGCAGAGTACACTTTTTGACTTAATGCTGTGTGGCCCTAAACCAAGGTGTTTCCTTCTTCCCCTTTTGGCCTTTGACACGCTCTTCCTGCTTCCACATCAAATTCACGCCAGACTTGGTTTTTCTTTCGTGTAGAACGGTTTCATGATCAGAAGCAAGAAGCACCAACACCGCTGTGGACTGTGCTTTCTAGGGACACACATTCTGAACCGGGTGCTGGCTGTGGGCACTGCAGTGCCCGGCCCGCCGGCTTCCCCGGGCTCCTCTGCACCTTCCGTGTGCAGGGCACTTGTCTCCTCTGCCTGGGGTCCACCTTCGCCACTCACTGAAGGCCCAGGATGATGGCCCCAGGGTGTGACTTCACTCTGTAGATCCAACCGCTTCCGGACCTTCTGGCTCCTGCACGTCCTGGTCCTGCCCGAATGGCGAGTGGGCTTCAAAGGCTCGGGTGGCGACATCACCCTCCATTCCCTGGGTGCCCGAGCCTGCTCACTGCCTCCGGATTTCCCTGTTCTGATCACCAGCCAATGTCCCCAGGCCTTGGCCCCGACAGCCTGGCCTCCAGGGGCCTCTTCAATCCCATCTCTGTGGACTGTGGTGTTTGCGCATCGCAGGGGGGCATTGGGAGCCATGTGGTTACCTGCCAGTCATGGCGACGGGATGTCGACCTTGGCAATGGCCACCCTTCCCCCGTCCTACCACGGGGCCTGGGCAAAGTCGGAGCCCCCTTCACACTCGGCGAATGAAAGGGGGGCATTCTCACGTTAACGCACACCTCCCTCTTTGCCTTGCTGTGTCTGAACGCTCTCTGAACACGTCTGATCGGACCCTCCCAAACCCACGACCAACCTCAGATCCAACAGCAGGGTGCCTTTCTATCGTTTGGCTCTGGAAAGATGAAACTGAGCTCAGGGAACTTCAGAAGGAACAGCATTTGGTTTGCCTGGTATTAGGAAGTGGTACATCATCTGAGGATGTTGAGAAAAGCCTGTCTGGGCACTGTGAGCGACGCCCGGACCACCGCTGACAGCGGGCATCCACTCTTCCCTTCCCTACACACATCGGCAGTGTTTTCCAGAAGGCTAGGGGATAAAAACGCGAGGGAAGGCCATACTGCAGGGGTTTTAAGACCAAGAACTGAAGCAGGTCCTAAGTTTTATCAAGTTAAATGCACGCAGAATGAAAGGTAAAAAAAGACAGAAATCTCTGACTGGGAATTAACGGAGTAGTTTGAACCAGGAAACAGAACTGAAAGAGGCATAGGATAGAACAATTTTCCGGCCTCCTCCTAAATTTCAAACGAAACCGTGTGTCAGACAGACTTAATCCGTAGGGCAAACGCCTACAGCGCTTGATAAACAGGAACTACTTCTCGCTGGAGCGGCCCTGGCCAGCCAGCCTTGGCAGCCCAGTCCTCACCTTGTTATAAAGACCATCTGTCTGCTCAGAAGACGACATGTCCACATGCACGAGAGCCTGGCCGCCTTCAGAGAAAAGCTCCTCCCCCCTCTCGCGTAGTCACATCCCAGAATAGATTTCAACTCACAAGTTTGCATTTTTGATTTTGACACAGGAATTTCTGTGGTTTTGGCCAAGTTTTCTTACTCTCTTCGAGTAAGGTTATGGTCTTCAGTTTGTTCAGGTGGCAAGTCAAGCCTATGAATAAACCAACGTTATCATATGAAAGAGAATTAAACACGCAGATCCAAGTGGGGATATATTAAGCCAAATTTAAGCTCCAGTTGTTGAATTTAGCTCAGGCTTGCTGTCTGGTTTGCCTGGGGATAAATTCAGCTTTCCAACTAATCGAATGAAGAAAACCGCCTCAGGTATGATAAAATTTACAAGAGAGTGCTGTCCAACCGTTCTTGTTAAAAATATTAGCTTAAAGGCATTCTTATCGTCTTTGGGATGAAGACCATATTTGCATTTAATGATCTGGTTTCAAACTTTTATGAACTTGGATCCAATATTAGCTTAGCCAATTAAAATCTTATTCGGAGGGAGAGTGAGGGGCAAAAAGCCCGACCTACTCAGCTCTGGTTAGTGTTTTAGAGCTTGCCTATGAACTCTCGAAGAGGTTATCTCTACGACAAAAAATAAAGGGGAGGGTAACATTTCGAATATAAATGTACACTTAGTAAACAATGTTATATTCACAATACACAATTGACTTGAAGCTTTTCTGCATGTTACAGCCTTGGTCCAGAAGACAAAAGATGTAATCTTCCAGATATTTCCACCATACAATCAATACTCTTTCATAATTCAGCACTTGAAAGAAATGCTTTTTCTCTAAACTGCCGTTAGTCCACAGGCCACAGGGCGGTTGCAGGGCCAGGGGCGGCCTGTGGCTCCCCGTCCAGGCCCTGGGAGGAGGCAGACGGGGCCAGGGATGCAAAGGGCCGAGGGTCCATGGGGAGAAGGAGCCGACTGCAAACTAAAGGGTGGGTGGAAATGTTGGAAAAAAGGATTCAGAATCCTCCCCCAGATAAGCAGTTTATTCCATATAACTTGCATCACACAGACCTCAGGGCCCCTGGCTGCCTGGGCAGGAACCTCACGGACTCTCCCGGGGCACCACATCCACGAGCAGCCCAGGTCAGAAACACGAGTGTCCCCGCTGCCCAGCTGTGGTCCACCCTTCGGGGTGACGGCCGTGGCCCGGCTTCAGCGTCCCCAGTGGCAGCTGGGATGAGACGGAAACGAGTCAGACACCTCGGGAGCAGTCCTCCTCTCACTCATTCCAACAGAAACCAAGACGTGAACAGAACACACACGTCATTTGGGAAATAGGCCCCAGTTATTTCGAAAGGATGCAACCCATGACGGTTATGCCCACACACGACTGTGGGGCGAGGGAAGGAATCCTGCCTCCCGAGCAGCCAGAAACAGGGAGCGAGGGCCTCCGCTGCTGCTCATGGGCGGCTCCCGCAGGACGACTCAGCAAGCTGAGCTCTATGCTCATTCAGAGGCGGTATCTGGGCTTTATTTTTGATAAGAAGTTTCAAAGATGCCTTTCCGTTTCATGGGACTTCCCCAGTAGCTCAGTTGGTAAAGAATGCCTGCAGTGCAGAAGACCCAGGTTCGATCCCTGGGTTTGGAAGTTCCCCTGGAGAAGGAAATGGCAACCCACTCCAGTATCCTTGCCTGGAAAATCTCATGGACAGAGGAGCCTGGTGGGCTGCAGTCCATGGGGTCGCCAAGAGCCGGGTACAACTGAGTGACTAACACTTACTTTCTGTTTCACAGTGTAAGTATCTTAATTCATGAGAAATAAATTCTATCTGAAACCAGCAGCAGAATCAGAAATTCAAGGAATTAAAAGCACTATTGCAACTTCCCTGGTGGTTGGGCGGGTTAAGAATCTGCCGAGCAACGCAGGGGCTGTGGGTTCAATCCCCAGGTGGGGAACTAAGATCCCACATGCCTTGAGGCAACGAAGCCTGCGAGCTCTGGAGTCCTTGGCTCTGCAGCTAGAGAAAGCCCAGCACCATGAGGAAGACCCAGCGCAGACAAAAAACCAAAAACCAAAAAACACCCTACTATTAATGTGTCATCTACTTTAAAACCCAATTTTAAAATGTTCAGGGCTTTCTGTAAGGCATTTTATGACATGCAGGCTCACCACGTCTTACGGTTTCTAAAGACTGAGTATTTATTTTGCTCTTTGACGTTTTTCCACAGCCTTTCCCTCATTTTAGCTCCCCCCGCAGCACTCGGGGCACCCCCAGCACCCATCTTCTGAGACACCAGGGCGAATGCAAGGGCCGGAAGGAAACCTGGGGACTTTTTAAACGCTGTACCTGGTGCCTCCAGTCCTCTTCTCACGGCACCCCACCCTCCCAGGCTGACTCTCTCATTGTAGAGGAAGCGTTGGGGTGAGGTCCCCAAACTGCATGTCTTCAACTGCATGTGAATTCAGCTTTCTGTTGAAGCTGGATTGTTAGGAATTAGTGAGGTTTCCTGTACTTTGCGTGTTCTGTTTTCCACCTGTACTAAAAGGCACGATCACAGTCAGAATGCTTGCAACCCTCGGTCCACATGAGAACTGGTATTTATATACAGCTGATCAAGACAGCCAAGGTTTCCCTTTAGTTTGTAGGATTAAAATAAAACTACCCTTCAAGAGCTAGATATACTTGCCACTTATCATTACAGCATTTTCCTCAGCTCATTAAAATTCTGCTCAGTAAGATCAGAGGTTGAATGAAGGGGGAAAAAAATCATTCAGTTGACTGATACTTGTCAGAATCATTTGATATAAAAAGAAAAGAGAGGTCTCTGGGGTGAGAACCAGGGAGGAAGGGATGCTGAGTACCTAACAAGATCACGGAAGACAAACACTTATCAATTGTTTGGATATAAATTAATAATTCACCCAGCTGCTTAGGGATACGTATGTGTTAGTGAAAGACAGAAAATCCATCACCAATTTGTTTCTGTTTTTTCAGGGACTTTCCTGGTGGCCCAGTGAAGAGGGTGCCTTCCAATGCAGGGGACTCGGGCTCCATCCCTGGGTCAGGGAACTAAGATGCCACGTGCGGCGAGGCAGCTACACCCGGGCACCACGACTCTGGACCTGTGCTCGAAACCAGAGGAAGCCTGTGCGCCGCAGTGAAAACCCAGTGAAAAAGCAGGAAGAAAGAAGGAGAGGAAAGAACTTTAAGAGCCGGAAACACTGGCGGAGGAAGCTCTCCGCCCCCCTTCTCTGGACTGTGGATTTTGCTGAGACAGAGCGCTGGCATTACAATACCTTACATTTGACCATATTTGCTCTGGGAAATGTTGTGCTCAGCTCTAAGACTGCAGAGCAAGGGAATGAGGAAGACGAGATCATCTCACCTTCCCCACCTATGCGGATGTCAGAGTCGGCAGACGTTGGTGCCCCTGAGGCTGAATTACAGCCAATGCTTGAGTGTTTAGGGGAATAATTGGTCTGTGCGTTTCCAAGGCTGGGAAAAAGGAAGAGAGGTGATTTTAAATCTGTGAATGTCTCCCTGGTCAAATGATCTTGGAACGAGGAAACGGGACCAGGTCTCAGGTTCCTCATCTTTGCAGTGCCTTCCAACGGTGACAGCACGAGGCGGGACGCCCCCGTCAGGCTGTAAGGTACCTGCAGTCGTTTCACCCACAGAGACGGCTTCGCTGCCGTGAAACATCTCCAGCGCAGAGAAGGCTCTTCCTGATCCGAGGGTCACCCGGAGCGGCTCTGCTAAGAGGCAGGGTCAGCCGGACGACACTGCACTGCCCGACCTCCGCCCTGTGCTCACCCGCACCGCGAGGGGGCTGCTCCCGCGGCCCGAGGCGCCTGGGGTGAGAAACCGCCGTGTCTCCCGGGCGCTTCTAACCTTCAGTGGGTGTCCAGCGTGTGAGACAAAGCACTAGATACGCCTTCCCCGTGCCTGGCGGTGGCCCGGGACCCGACCCACGTCAAGTTCAAGGGCAGCTCCAGATCACTGTCGGAGGTGCGGCTGGTATCAGCAAGAGGTCTCATCTTGTGCAGCAGGACTGAAGTGACTGTTTAGGATTTGGTTTGTGGAAATCTGCCGACTTTGTGTCGTCCTTCATTAACAGAAAACCAGGAAAAATTTCACAAACAGCAAACTGGGAGTTGATTTGGCCGCGACCAGAGGCAACAGTGACTCTGGAATCGGGGACGTTTTTTCAACGGTGAACGCGCTGTGCTTACGCTTCAGTTGTGAAGGAACGTGGGCTCCCCTGGTGGCTCAGCTGGTAAAGAATCCGCCTGCAATGCAGGAGACCTTGGTTCGCTTCCTGGGTCGGGAAGAAACCCCTGGATAAGGGCATGGCAACCCCCTCCAGTATTCTGGCCTGGAGAATCCCTGTGGACAGAGGATGCTGGTGGGCTACAGTCCACGGGGTTGCACAGAGCTGGACATGACTGAGCAACTAAGCACTGAAGCACCTTGAAGAAACAAGGAAGCTTCCATTTCCTAGATTTTAAAGAAACACTTCTACAAAGCATCAAGCATATCTCAAAAAAAAAAAAGTCCAGATGCTTGACATTTGTGGATAGAAATGTTTCTTTTAAAAAGGCATAAATCTTCGATTGTGTGAGGTGGACAGAGCAACTGTTTTCATTCACTATTTCAAAGCAAACAAATCCCTCACCATCTAATCAAGACCAGTTCTTATTTCTCCGATTAAAAGAGAAGTCCTGGCAGAAAGGAAGTCCACTGGATGCATGCAAATAAATGCATTTTAACAGCCGTCTGAGCAGTTTTAGCTTGTAAGAGCGTGGAGGTTGTATATTTATGATGAATGGCCTATTAACCAACAATGTCGGCAAATTTCTCAAGTGTCTATCTGTGTTTGCGCTCTCTCATTCAAGGCTTCAGACAGCCCCGGGGCTGATGGTGTGCTTGCCGTCTGCATTCTTTTACTTGGTGCTGGTTGGTGGCAGAACTGGGAGCTGGATTAGTCTCCAGTCTGCCCTCCGCTCGCCTTCCGTTCCTGGGAGCCTCTGTGCTCGGTGGGAGTGGAGGCGTGGGCCAAAGCTCCTCCCAGCCTCCTGAAGGGCGTTGAATTTGGCTCCCAGGGTTGCAGCATCCATATTCCTGGAGCCCCTCTACAAAGGGGATTCCCTGAGAGGCTGGCAAGTGCAGAATGGATGGGGCAGAGAAAGGAAACATCTTCCCAAACTTCTCAAAGAGCTTCCAGTCGTTCAGGCAGACGCCGGAAGAGAAGAGATGTGAGACCAGCTTCAGCACAAACCAGGCATCAGTGTGAGAACAGGCTGCTTCCTAAGCGCGCGTCCGTCACCGTCTCTGATGAGACCCTTCCTCACCGGGTGCTTCGGGTTCCCATAACCCTTTAACGATCAGGGATCCACTTCCGAGTGCAGGGACCAGCAAAGGAGAGGGCGCCGTCTGTCTCGGGCAGCACCCACTGCCCTGGGCACTCACAGGGCCACGACATCTGCCACCAGCTGAACCAGTGCCAGGCCAGTTGCTCCCCACCCCGGGGCTGGACTAGGGCTGGTGAGGAGACGTGCGTGGGCTCTGCCGAAGTACAGGCCTGTCCCTTCCTAAACGTGTCGGGAGTGAGGACGGGCATCATCGCGGGGGAGTCTAGTTCAGGAAAGGACGCCCCTGTGAGGCTGGTCCTAGAACCTTCCCGCACAGGCACTCCTGACCACGCGCACATGCCCGGCTTCCGGAAGATGCAACAGACCCCAGGGGTTCTACGCCGAGGAGCTGGAAGGGGAGGGCCAGCAGGGACCCTGCGATGGGAAGGTCTCATGATGGGGTGAGAGTGGAAAGAACGCTTGTGAAAATATTACAAATGTTCAAGTTATTTTTCTTAACTAATCTGGATAAAGAATGTACCAACTGAAGAATTCAACTGGATTGAAGACTAACGTTTATGCGAGTGCAGGTCTAACTGATCCCTCCTCTCCTCTTTCCTTCCTTCCTTTCTTCTCTCTTCCCCTGTTTATCGTCTCATACATTATCACCTCATTTTCACTGCATCTTCAACTCCTGCTTAAAATGTATTCTTTCACTGTACCTACTCTTAGAACAGTCAACGGCCCCCACGGGTGGCGATGTCTGACCCGCAGCCTCCCTGGTGGGGAAGCGGGGGACCTGGCGGCGAACGAGCTGTCCTTCCTGGTTTTCCCCCTCACTTGAGCCCACAGGGCCGAGGAAGCTGGGCTGGGAAGCCCCCTCCTGGCACCGCTCCCCGCTCTAGGGCTTCCTGCCAGGGTCCGTGCAGGCCTATCTGTGGCCTCCAGCAGCCGTGCGGGCCGCCCCAGCGGGTTGGGTATCGTGTAGGTGTGTCGTGGAAAGACTGCTTTTTAACTGTGCAAGATAAAGGATGTACAAAGTGTTTTCTGGCCACCAGACAACAGAATTATTAAAAAGCACGGGTGTGACATCGATATGCATTAGCTGAGTTCACAGGGATTCTGTAATGATGTCTGGTTGAAAACTGTTCAAATGATACTCCATTTGACTCATCTCCAGTTATAGAAGGGACAAGCACCTCTAAAACAGGTTTAAAAAAAAAATACTGCCTGTTAAGTAAAGGGGAGAATAGCAAAAGAAATAATGAGAACAGTTAGGGATTGGCATTGTAGGAATTACCTGTGCAGGTTTACCTGTTGGGGCCGTTGCAAACAAAAATGGACATCACGGCCACCTGACCAGTCAGACAGGGGCATGCCTGTCTCCGAGGCTGTCCTGCAGAAGGACGGAGCCTGTCTGTTCTGTTGTCAGAATGTCAAAAGGAAATTTAAAACATTCTCATGCAAAATCGAGTAGCATATAAACATGGAAGAAAAAAAAAACAACAGAAACTGGGAATACTATGAAAGAGAATATTTGAAAAATCCATCATCAAAATAGTCCTTCTTCCACCCCCCATCTCCTTCCAAACAAACCAACCCCAAGAACTCAAACTACTTGTTGACATTCATCTTCAAATGCTGCTTTGGGAAGGTAGCCCCCTGCTCAGGGTTTTTGTTGGTTTGTTGTTTAATATTTCCAAAAAATATTTTTGTAGTTCTTCAAGACTCTTACACAAATTCAAAAATTATTCACGTGTGAATTTCTGCCTTCTTGATAAAATATGTTATCTCTAAAGGTGATTTTTATAATGGGAGTTGGCACACAGTATTAATAGCGAACTATGAAATACCTTTATACAGTAGGTCCCATACATACAAACAAGTTGTGTTCTGAGAGCGTGTTTGTAAGTCTAATTCGTCCCAAGTCCAGCTAACACGTCCAGCTTACACGTCCAGCTAACACGTCCAGCTTACACGTCCAGCTTACACGTCCAGCTAACACGTCCAGCTTACACGTCCAGCTAACACGTCCAGCTTACACGTCCAGCTAACGCGTCCAGCTTACGCGTCCAGCTTACACCTCCAGCTTACACCTCCAGCTTACACGTCCAGCTAACACGACTGGCTACACGCTGCTGCTCGTACGCTTGCTTCTGGACACGCTGGGCTTGGAATGGAGACACTGAACCACCGCACTCTGTAAAGTACACAAAAGCACGGCCGCTCGTAAAGGAGGCGTGCACGTGGCAATGTGTGCCTCACACGTGAGCGGACGTGACTGAACACGCGCACACACGTTTGCACCTTTGAAAGTTCGCATGTGGGGGACTTACTGGATAGATCATCACTGTCAGGAAGTACTGATAAATGATGAAGCATTTCATTGTCCATGTATTTGAGACTGGGATTCAACAGGACTTATGATTCCACGCAGTTCAGACTCGAGATGTGTTAGGATCTGCTCTGTAAATTGCCTCTTCATGTTGCCGAAATTGACGCCGACATGCTGGAGATGCCTGGGGTCTTGCCTGTTCCTCAAGTATGACTGGTAGCCAAGATCCTCTTACTGCTTTAAAATCCTATTTCTTTTTTTCAGTTCTCCAACCTGGGCTCTGAAAGACTATTCAACTCATCCATGCGTCTGGCCAGCCTCCGGGGCTGACTGGACTCTGGCAACATCGCTTTGCAAGGACACGGTGTGCAGAGGTGTCACTGCTGGGCTGGGCGGCGTGTGGCGTGTGCGCTTTTCGCCTTAGCAGCGGCATTCCCGGCTCCGAGAGTCGGCCTGGGGCACAGTCACCGGGAGCATCCTTCCATGGCCCAGAGGACCTGAAGGGCCCGTTGCAGGACAGAGCCCGCAGGGGCAGCATCCGTACGTCCTCTGAAGATGCCAGCGCTCTCCACACCAGCCGTGTGGCTCTCCCAGGCTCTCCACCCTTCGCTTTAAAATGCAGCAGCGTCTCTAAAGCCCCCTTCCGTGGGTGTGCAGAATCCTACCGTCTTCTGTTCAGCCTGGCGGAACCCGGTCACGTGCCCCTCTGGCGGCTGGCGAGTGGGTCTCACCAGGTGCGCTCCTGCCACGGCGGCTCTTTGCTTGATGTAGACGGTAATGAAAGCTCGCTATTGATTTTCCTGTAGCTGCTTGTAACTATTATAGTTGATACATCAATAGAAAAGGAAAGCACAATGTTTCACGAGAGGCAGAAAATCAGAGACCGCCTGATGCTCTGACAGTAAATCACGCCACAATCTTAGGAATTGATGGACGGTCCCTGCGGACGCGAGACCCACAGTTTTCCTGAAAAAGACTGGCCTACGACAGCCCAGTGTGTCCTGACGGACGGACTGCCAGCGAAACTGCTGCAGGATCAGGAGGTGCTTCATCTTCTCAACACGCTCCTCTCCCTCGGGGCGGGGGCGGGGCGGGGGCTGAATCCTCAGGGGGGACACGGCGAGTGGCAGGACGGCCATCTTCCTGTCCCCCTCCTCTTTCTCGGTCTGAAACTTCATAACCTCTGGGACACCATTAAGTGCACCAACATTTGCATCATAGGGGTCCCAGAAGGAGAAGAGAGAGAGAGAAAGGGTCTGAGAAAATGTTTGAAGAGATTGTAGCAAAAATCTTCCCTAACACGGGAGAGAAAACAGACACCCAAGTCCAGGAAGTGCAGAGCGTCCCGTGAAGGAACCCACGGAGAAACAGGACAAGACACACAGGAATCAAACACATAAAAACGAAAGACAAAGAGAAACTATTAAAGCATCAAGAGAAAAGCCATGAATAACATTCAGGGAATCCCCGTAAGGTTATCAGCTGATTTTCCAGCAGAAACTCCAGGAGCCAGAAGGGACTGGCACGATATAGTCAAGTGACGAAAGGGAAAAGCCCGAAAACAAGAACACCCAGCGAGGCTCTTGTTCACGCTCGACGGAGAAATCAAAAGCTTCACAGGCAAGCAAAAGTGAGAGAATGCAGCAGCACCAAGCCAGCTTTACAACAAGTGCCACAGGAACTTGGCTGGGAAAGAGAAGGGCTGCCACGTCATAGACTCTGAGAAAGCAGCGAGTGGGTCACTTCCCAGGACAGCAAACGACGGAGAGGAACCACAGTGCGCCCCGCCAGTCCTCACTCCGTGGGCCCCGCGCGCTCGGGTGCTTTAGTTACGGGGTCTGCAAAGGCGCCTGGGCTGAAAGGACCTGCGCTGCGGCAGGGTCTGCCTCTTAAAAGGGTGCACGGTGAACGGCGACTCGTGGATGCCGCTATTATGTCATTAGAATCATTCTCCAAAGATGTCTGCGGCATCAACAATGCCTGCATCCTGCCTTTACAGAGCCCTCAAAAACATCTTAAGTCAGCAGCACAAAGAGCACCCCTGGTGGGCCAATCGTAAAGAATCCTCCTGCCAAGGCAGGGCACACGGGTTCGATCCCTGGTCTGGGAAGATCCCGTGTAAGCGATGAAGCCGGCTCACAGCTACTACTGAGGCTCACACGCCCGGACATCATAGGGGTCCCAGAAGGAGAAGAGAGAGAGAGAAAGGGTCTGAGAAAATGTTTGAAGAGATTGTAGCAAAAATCTTCCCTAACACGGGAGAGAAAACAGACACCCAAGTCCAGGAAGTGCAGAGCGTCCCGTGAAGGAACCCACAGAGAAACAGGACAAGACACACAGGAATCAAACACATAAAAACGAAAGACAAAGAGAAACTATTAAAGCATCAAGAGAAAAGCCATGAATAACATTCAGGGAATCCCCGTAAGGTTATCAGCTGATTTTCCAGCAGAAACTCCAGGAGCCAGAAGGGAATGGCACGATATAGTCAAGTGACGAAAGGGAAAAGCCCGAAAACAAGAACACCCAGCGAGGCTCTTGTTCACGCTCGACGGAGAAATCAAAAGCTTCACAGGCAAGCAAAAGTGAGAGAATGCAGCAGCACCAAGCCAGCTTTACAACAAGTGCCACAGGAACTTGGCTGGGAAAGAGAAGGGCTGCCACGTCATAGACTCTGAGAAAGCAGCGAGTGGGTCACTTCCCAGGACAGCAAACGACGGAGAGGAACCACAGTGCGCCCCGCCAGTCCTCACTCCGTGGGCCCCGCGCGCTCGGGTGCTTTAGTTACGGGGTCTGCAAAGGCGCCTGGGCTGAAAGGACCTGCGCTGCGGCAGGGTCTGCCTCTTAAAAGGGTGCACGGTGAACGGCGACTCGTGGATGCCGCTATTATGTCATTAGAATCATTCTCCAAAGATGTCTGCGGCATCAACAATGCCTGCATCCTGCCTTTACAGAGCCCTCAAAAACATCTTAAGTCAGCAGCACAAAGAGCACCCCTGGTGGGCCAATCGTAAAGAATCCTCCTGCCAAGGCAGGGCACACGGGTTCGATCCCTGGTCTGGGAAGATCCCGTGTAAGCGATGAAGCCGGCTCACAGCTACTACTGAGGCTCACACGCCCGGAGCCGAGCTCCCCCACAAGAGAAGCCGCCGCAGCTCGCCCGCCAGCAGCCGCCGCGCGCTGCGACCAGAGAGAGCCCGCGCACAGCAGGGAACACCCAGCGCAGCCGCAGAAGAGCAGTCCTCAGAAATAACACCGAGACCGCTGTATCAACGGGCCGTCTCATGACCTGTCTTCCCCTGTCTCCCACCCTCCCCAGCCTCACTGAACATTTGCCCACGTTTTTATACACAGGGTTAACACAGCATCAATTACACCTATGCCGGACGCTTCCTGTTTAAGCCATCTTACAAGCATATTGTAATCAGTCCATTAATTATTGGAGCTCTGAGCATTGTTTGAAGCTCTCCCCATCACATGTATCAATTATTTAACAAGGAGTCATATTTTTAAGTGGTGCTGATAATCAGCCAGGGTCTTACTGCTATAAACACAGAGGCATGAAATATAAATGACACTCACTAATGTAATGTCCAGGATTGTTTTAGAGTCTCCATCACACGATGCTATAAAAACAGACCTAGTGATGGACAAACTGGTTTAGCTAGAACTCCTTGAAGGGATAGCACAATTTCCCCCACTAATACGTGCTGTGCATGACAAGATATGGGTTAGGGTTCTTCGCTTTTCATTTGATTTTGGTCCCTGTTTGTGTCATCCTCGGGACAGAATGAATTAGAAAGTGTGTGGGAGAGAGTGCTGCTTCAAACTGCTCGACCCGCCTGCTAATCGATGACTGTTTGTCCATCCATCCATGTACCATCCATGCGTCATCCCCCCTCCCTCCAGCCAGCCAGCCATTCCAGGCTTCTTGAACACCTTCATCTGCAAGACTGGAGTTACGACTTCAGCTAGTGGGGCAAACCCTGAGACAAACAGATAACTACATGGAAGTTGATAGAAAAAATGTCATGGGGAGCCAGGCAGGGATCTGGGAAGAAGCAACACTTAGGTGGGTCCTAGGGGAAGGAGAGGAGCCCACGGGTGGCATCGGAAGCTCCACTGACCTTCAGGCAGGTACACCTCCTGCTTGGTCAGCGCCGCCTGGGATATAACGCGGTGAAAGATGTGCTCCCACGAGGGAGGAGCTCCTGGGGGGCGTGCTCCCAGCGCCAGGAGGTGCACACTGCTTGCCCCCGGGGCCTTCTGAGTTTGCAGCTTGTCTTTGCTACAAGCAGCCCCAGCCCGCAGCCTCTCCCTGGGAGAAAGCCCTCTCCTCTCGAATTGGATCCCCCCAACGTGCCTGCAGTGTGTGGAGGGGCGGGGTGTGAGTGGATGCGGAAACACAGCTGTGGGTGGCAGGGAAATCCTAGTGACTCTGCGGCTGATGCGGACTTGGTGGAAACAAGGAGCCTCACCGGACGTGTGATTCCAAGAGCAGCGAAGGGAGGGGCCCGCCCCGCAGGGGGCAGTGGTGCAGGCGCCTGGGGGCCACGCAGGCTGGAGAGCTCCCTCGACCACAGGCACCAGCTACCACGATCCCCTCATCAGCCACGGTCACTCTTCTGGATACAGGGGTGTGAATTCACAGCACCGAGAAGCATGGACAAACAGACTCTGCAAGCGTGCTGTGACTGGACGGAGAGCTGGGCTCCTCTGCACCCTCCTGAGGCCGGAACACGCCCACAGGGTCCCCTTCACGCTTCCTCACGGCCGGAGGTCAACTGTTATTCCATGTTCCTAGCTATTCAGCTAAGGAAATGTATAATAGGAGAGAGAAAACCACTCTCGTAGAAATGGTGCTTTAAATATATTTTATCAGGGAAGTTTTTATTCTCAAAAATTGTTTTTTGCTCGTATTTGCAGTCTATGTATATCTTATTTTTGTTTTTTGAATGCAATTCTTGAAGTGTCGTTGACTATAAGTGAGTTTCAGGTGAACGGGCATCTCTGGACCGTCACCTTCTGGACCAGGACGGCCCTGCTTCTTCTCACTCTCTTGTACTGTTTTTCTCCAGTTCTTGGAAAAAAAAAGTTTTTTTTTTACTAACATGATTATTAACTAGTAATTAACCAGCCTTCTATTTGTTTTAACCACTGAAAAAGATAAAACTGCCAATCAGACACCTACTCAGCATGAGATGACTCCTGGTATACTGACTTGCTGTCTCCAAGTTAAAAGAAGTGCTGTGTTATTTAGCCCTGGCGATCTTACTGTAGGTAAGGGTACAGTTTCTAAATGCGGTCTCGGAAGCAGTGAGAATACCTGGGGCAGTCTGAGAGCCCCGGGAGCCGTGATTCTCAGGATGGACAGGGAGGGCACGCTTTGCACCTCTCCTAGCAAGCTGAACGTAGCGGCTGTTAATACATTGTTCTAACTTGATTTTATTTAATATTTAAAAGCCATGAAGATCTTTTTACTAGAATACTGGACATTGAACATATCATAAGTTGCCTTAGCTGCACGCCGGTACCCAGAAGCGAAGGAGGGCGGGAGGTCTCCATGGTACCTCCTGACGGCCACTCACACCGGCTGTTAACATCACCGCTGTATCAAGTCCAAGCGAATAAGCCAAGAACACTGGCCCTCGTCTGCTGCACACGCTTCCGCGGGAGCCCCACCAGACGATTCCCAGCGACAGGCTGATGAGCAGCGAGACAGAAAGCAGAGCTCCTCTTTGTTCCTTGTTTACACATGGAGGGCTGTTGACAGCTCATGTGTACTTTGAAGAATTCTCCACAAACCAGTGACGTATTTCCACAACTAAATTAGCAACTCAAGAAGTTTACTGTTGATGTTCAGCAACAGTATTAATCTCTAGTAATCCTGTATCTTGGATTTCACAGCACTTTAAAAAATATGATTTAATTTTATATTGGGGTATAGTTGATTTCCCTGGGTCAGGAAGATCCCCTGGAGGAGGAAATGGCAACCCACTCCAGAATTCTTGCCTGGAGAATCCCATGGGCAGAGGGGCCTGGTGCGCTATATATAGTCCAGGGGGTCGCAGAGAGTTGGATAAGGCTGAGCTGCACAGCGCGGCGCGGTTTGTGATAAAACATCCACCACCTGGAGGATGAGTCAACAGACTTCAGTACATTCAACACTGAAATCTATGAGTCAACAGACTTCAGTACATTCAACACTGAAATCTATGGATCAGTGAAAATGATGATCCAGGCTCTGGATTTAGGAAGGATTCCAAGAATCAAAATGCAAATCTAGAAAACATGGAGCAAAAAGGGTAAATGAAGATGCTTTTTAATCCTAAAAGTCTCCATTCTTCTGTGAGCTCTGAGTTAAGTTTCTGCAGCTACCTCTTTGAGAGAGGAAGTTCCTTGAAGTTATAATTAGAAACGATACTGTTACAGTATTCATGGGCCCCATCCTTTTTGATATGGGTTGTTCTGGACAAATGCCAGAACATGTGGCTATGCAATTTGCCCCATAATTTTTTTGCAGCAAGCAATAATGACGGTGACTTTTTTTTTTTTTTATTTTAAAAGAAACAGATAATTACTAAAACTGCAGGCGATGAGCATCAGGAATGTACTAAAGACATTTACGACAAAGACTTTCACTTTGTCAATTCTCAACGTACTTTAAAACGTGCACACACACTCGTCTCTTCATCTCTACTTCCTGCCCTCCTGCTCCACTGGGCCCAGTCCTCTGAGTCCGAAACTAGCCACGGCAGGGAAGGGAGAACCTGCTGAGGACCCGAGCTTACCATGCCCGGTAAATCCTAAGGTTCTGTTCACAATAAAGACCTGGAAGGTAGGAATCTGGACACCAGATGCTCCTTCTCATTAAAAAGGAAATCTGCACAGAATCAGCTAGTCAGAGTGAACGCTGAGTGTCCTGAAATGTCAACCGTGCTTTTGACTTTGCACTGAGAAACTCTGCCATTCCCTTCCTAAAACGGGTCAGGAGAAAGCAGCCCTGGGTGAGGCCACACGCGGCAGTCCTGAGCAGGACGTGGGGGAGGGGACCGCCTAGCCAGGAAAGAGGTCCGGCAGGCAACCCATTCTTGTTGCAGGAAAGATGTAGAAGACCAGACACCCTCCATGTTCCTCACTGGCCCACTTAGAACGGGTCCTCATCATCCCAAATGACAAGCATGGCAGAGAGCCTGAGGGCTTACCTGCTCAAGCGCTGAGCACACTTGCTAAGCAAGTACCGGTTTCAGTATGAACCACCTGCCAGGCTCGGCGCTGAGCACCAGGAACGCAGAATGGAGCACCGACCTGCGGTTGCAGGCGGGACGCACAGTTCAATGAGAAACCCGGCGGTTGGTGGAGATTTGTGAAGGAAGCAACGGAAGTCCAGAGGCGGAAGCAGGAGCCCGTCTGTGAGACAAGGAGGACTCCTCGGAGTCAGTGACCTTGACCTGAGACGCGAAGGGTGACCGCACACCCCCACGAGGCAGGACCCTGCGTCCGTGTTTCCGCTGGAGGCAGGGAAAGCCCCAGGGAGATGCACGGGGCGGCCAGCGGCCAGCGTCGCCTGGGAGTCCCAAACCCCACCCCAACCTGCTTCTAGAATCCAGGACTCCGAACCGAAAATACTTTAAAACATGCATTTTTCCTATTCCACTGAGCCCCTTGAGTTTGAAGCAAAAAATATAAAAAAAGGGGGGAGGGGATCTGTTAATATTCCCATTGTTGCTGTTCAGTCAGCCAGTCGTGTCCGACTCTTTGCGACCCCATGGACTGCAGGACACCAGGCCTCCCTGTCCATCATTATCTCAGAATCACTGTTAATAATTGTTATTAATAAAGCACCCTCTTATTTTAAAATGTGTTCACAAAAGAACAAAGTTAACTTCTCTGAAAGGTTTCAGTTTGTGAATTCCAACGACTCCCTTGGAAGGGAAAAGGTTATCCAGGATTTTTGTTCCAAAAGAAATCGCTTTCTTTCTCTAAGTGAAATCTTCCATTTTGAATATTAGAAGCTGTGAGAGACCAAGTATTAATATGTCTGAAAGAAGAGCTTACAACCTTTTTAGGTAAAGTTAGCTACAGAGCATTGATAATCCTAGACAACTGGAGGGAAATGTTGACTCTCCTGGAGGGAACGTTTTCGTAGAGAGCAGGTGTTGACCCGGCTACTCCACGTGGTCAGAACGTCATGACTGGGGCCCGGCAGCTTAGAAAGAGGACCGGGTGCTTATTCCGTGGGCCTGCAGTGGAATTCGAAGGTTTGTGGTTTACGGAGTGAAGGGAAGTGGCTTCAATCTGCTTGCTCTGACACATTTCAAAATACCCCAGGGAATCACGGCGCTGCGGGTTAGTAGATGGAAGATTCAAACTGTCTCCTGGTGCTGAATTAACAGAGCGGTTTCTGCTGCCACGAGGAAGATCTTTTTCCATATAATCTGTTCACCAGAGACTACATTGTGGAAAGAGGCATTTCCCAATAAGAGACCTTCACCTGCATGACCTCTGCTGATGTAAACAGAGATGCTCTAAACAATATTAATAACTATTGGTACCTTACTGGGACCCTGGGCCAGGTGCTGAGCTGATTCCTCATAAGAATGACTGCCTTTAGCCCTCACAACAGCGCTTTCAGGAGACCATTATTATTTCGATTTTACAGATGGGGAAACAGGAGAGCTAAGTTGCCTAGGAGTGTGGATCCAGGCCTGTAGCCTTCCCTGCCTGGGTAGTAAGCAACTGGTTACAAACACGTCCCCCTTCTCTCCTCTCCTACTTTAGACCCAGAACCCAAGACTTCCTTCCCTGTGGGTGTAGACGGGTGACTACAGCTCTGGGATTAGGGAACCTCGCTTGGGTCACAGGCTCTGACCCCGAGCTGTGTGGCCTTGGGCATGTCAGCCAGTTTCTGAACCACCTGTAATGTTATGCTATATAGAAGGAATACTTTCTAAATAAAAACAGTTCTGCACGATGACTGCAGGTATTAGAGGGAAAAAGGGAAACTGAAGTTGCTCAGTCGTGTCCGACTCTTTGCAACCCTAGGGACTGTAGCCCGCCAGGCTCCTCCATCCATGGAATTTCCCAGGCGAGAACACTGGAGTGGGTTGCCATTTCCCTCTCCAGGGGATCTTCCCGACCCAGGGGTTGAACTCTGGTCTCCCGCACTGCAGGCAGCCTCTTTGTCGCCTGAGCCACCAGGAGCGTTAATAAAAGGCAATGAGCGCCCCTTACTTCCCTGGAAAAGTACTTTTATGAATCGGAATGATGACAGATTTCGTTAGAAAGATACCCAAGAAATAGCTCCGTCTAACTCTGAAATCGTGCAAAAGCAGTAATGCAGTCACTGCTGAAATCCGGGTGGAGCATAACCCGTCAGTTCAGACTGACCCCGCGGGACCAGGCATGGTTCCCCTGGCCTGTTCGGCCCCATTTCTTCCTCCAGGGAGAAGCACCTGGACTTGGCCTTGGACTCAGTGCAGGGTCTTTCATGCGTAAAATTCTAGGATTTGGGGTCTTTTTTGGGGGCAGGCCCACAGTTTTTGCCAAAAGTCCAGGCAACTCGGGGTGCGGGGCAGGGTCCCCTCCAGAGGTTCTACCGGACCCCACGCCCGGCTTCGTGTTCCTCTTTCCTCTGCAGGTGGTCAGACTCATACCACATGAGGGCTGACAAGGCCTTCTCACTGCCACCACAGGGCTGGTGAGCCAGCTGTGTGTGTGGCACGTGATGTGGTTCCCAGGAAGGAAGCAGGCAGGGAGGGAGCCACGGCATCAGGGTATGCGGCCCAGGGAAAGCCTTTCCTGGGACGGCATCCCCAGGTTCTGTGTCCGAGGGGAAGCTTCCTGCTCCTTGGAAAGACTGTGGAAAGACAGTGCCCAGCGCAGCAGTTTTACAGGTACTGGTTGCTTCACAACGATGAAAGGCCTTCTTTATCTTTTATATTTCCTCGTGGTTCCCGGCTTGAATTGGTCTTTCTTAACCAAATATTGTAAAGCAAACCAGTCCATTCTAAAAGAAATCAGTCCTGAATATTCATTGGAAGGACTGATGCTGAAACTGAAGCTCCAGTACTTTGGCCACCTGATGCGAAGAGCTGACTCACTGGAAAAGACCCTGATGCTGGGAAAGATTGAAGGCAGGAGGAGAAGGGGACGACAGAGGATGAGATGGCTGGACGGCATCACCGGCTTGATAGACGAAAGTTGGAGTAAGCTCCGGGACTTGGTGATGGACAGAGAGGCCTGGCGTGCTGCGGTCCATGGGGTTGCAAAGAGTCAAACACCGCTTACTGACTAACAACAACAAAAACCAAACGTACCCAGAACTCAAGACTGGATTTTATCAAATAGGAAAAAGGTTTACAAGAGTTTCAGCCGTTAGTGACAGACTGGCTCCATTCTAGAATGCCCCCGATGGGTCTGGAGTGAACTGGTGTGCGGACCTGAATCAGCCACATTAACCGACTAACTTCTTCTGAGTCCAGACTAAGACAGTGGTTCTGGGGGGTTCTGGGGTCGTCACAGAGCAGCTGGCAGGACCAAGGCAGGAGACAGCTGGGCAGAACGCTCACGCCCTCCGCCACTTCCCTCCCTGCTCACTCCCCGTTTGCCAGTCCAATCGCACTCTGAAAAATCATCTCCCTAAATGGCAGCAGTTAGCAAAATGACAATATTAGTGTGAACAACTAAAAAATGATAAATATTTTTAGGCATAAGCTATTCAGAAATATGCCTAAATAAATGCTATTTAGGCAATTATATTCTTGCGCCAGCAGATAACAAATGATAATCACTTCTTCCTCGGCTGTAAATTCATATCGATTCAGCTCAAACTTAGAACTCCAAAATGAATTATATCTGCTCATTGCTAAACTGCTTTGCTCACTGAAAGAAAAAAAAAAAACCCACACAACACCTATTATACCGCATTTAATTAAGACAAGCATCAACTTTATGTGCCATTATTTGCTCCTGCCAAATCTCTATGGTGTAAATATTGAGCGGGGGCATCTCCTGAATGCTAATCAATCCTTTCTGAATTTCAAATGATTACATAAATTTTAGGAAATGCTTATTTGCCAGCATCACCTTCCGCTGCATCTCCATCAGCTGGGCATTACTGTGGAGATCTGGATAGTGTCTGGTGGGTGTTTTTCTAAATTAGAGTATCATACACAAAAAGGGAAAAGCTAAGACTGAATGCTAATTGTGGGAAGAGGCCGGGAGCCCTTTCCCTTCTGTTTCACAAGGAACAATTTAATCAGCGCACTTGGGGGACGATGTGAGGGGAATACCAGGCACCAGTCAGTGACGGCGTGTGTGTGTGTGTGTGTGTGTGTGTGTGTGTGCGCGCACGTGCTCGAGCACACAGGTAAGGGTTTGGAAGGCTACAAGAAAGCAAATATTGAGACCAGCTTCAGGAAAACCAGTGACCACATCACGGGAAAACTGGTTTTTGCTGTTCCATCTTTTTTTTTGCAGATACTTTGTAAGTAGTTCTATGACATGCAGACAGCTGTGCCTGTTTTCAGAACTGAATTAATATTCAGACACAGGGGGATGCACAAATACGGAGGTCTGCCAAGGCTCCAGCCTTTGCGAGCTCTCCCGGCACTTCTGGACCGAGGCTGTGAGCTGAGCACAGCAGCACCCCCCGGGTGGGCTGTGGGTTTGCTCCGCAGTTGACTCCACGCCCCCATGTCGTGGTCTGATTGACAGAGAGCACAGTTCATTTTGCTTCAGGAGCTGCAAACGTAGTGTTAACCACTGTCATCTAATCTGCTGGGTCTGGGCCCACTTTCGTGAATTAGATTTAATGTTGTCAAAAAGCAAAGCAGAGGGGATTTTGTGTTTCCCTCGGTTCCTGCGGCTTTGCTTAGAACTGTGGTCTCATCTGCCTTCCACTGCCCCTTCCAACTCAACAGAGGCACACAGTCCAAAGGCAAAACCCCTCAAACCCAGCAAGCTGCTGGGCCTCTGCTGGAGAAACGGGCAAAACGAGCTCTTTTGCAGATCCTCTCCTGGCACCCCCTCCTTGAAAGGTGACTGTCGCTATTTCCAGACTCATCTAGAAGTCAGGGGGCGGAGCATGGGGCCTCTGCTGTGTCCATATGTGCAGCCCCCGCCAAGGCTGCCCAGCTCGGGGTCAGCAGGGCATGGGGGCACAGCCCAGGCCAGAACAACCCCATGTCCCATAACTCACCAGTCATCACCGAATCCTGCAAAACTGTCTCCTCCCCGCAGGAGGCAGGACTGAACGCTGATGCCTCGGTGATCTCTGGACTGGGCCTGGCAAATGGAATGCAGCTGAGCAGCCCGCTCACACCCTGGCCTGCTCTCAGGGCCGCAGACACCGAGCAGAGGGGAGGAGGCGGGCGTGCGGGGGGTGGTCTTCTCTTATGACGGGAGGGCACACGCCACCCTTGGCAATGGCTTCACGGCGGTCCTTCCCATCCAGCGAAGGAGCAGTGGCCTCGGTTAAGGAGGTCAGCACTGAACCGCTAAGGCCGCCGGGCCGGGGACACGCAGGCCTTTCCTGTGCGCCACTCAACCACGCAGTGCTGACTATTCCCGCAAGTCCTGTGGCCTCTGGTTAACTGGGATCTGAGAGCAAGAGTTGCTCTGCGATTCCCGGCCCACTAGGACGTCCTCATTTTAAATGAAATCTACATAGATTTCCGGTCCTGACAGTGACGCGAGTCCCTTCGGCGACAGGTTTCTGAGCTCTGCACAGAGGCTCTGACTGCTCGGGGCTCGGCTCCCTCCTGGCGTTTTTCTTTGCCACCTGCTCCCTGGGGAGCACTGACTGTGCATCTTGGCACTGAAAGCCAGGAGGAGAAATGATGTGTGCAGGAGAAGGAAACAAGGGTAAACCCTCATTTAAAAGCCCCAAGCAGAAGAATTACTAGACGAGATTAAAAAACAAAAACAAGACAAAACCCATCCCATCAAAGGATAAGCTCTTCGGAAAAACCAGTGACCAAGAACACTTCTCTTTAACCCAAAAGACTGAACTCACCATCCACACTCTCAAGCTAAAAACCCGAGTGCAATTTTATTTACTGTTAGCAAAATCAACGTCACATTGCAAGAGGCAGGGCGGACCCTTTAGCAAAGCAGAAGACAGAATGTCCTAATTCGCCTCCCCACCAAGGAGCGCACGCCCTGAATCTCCTGGACTCTTTCTCCGTTTAGGGCGTTTGATGCTCATGACCAACGGGCAAGAGGACGGCCATCAGGCCACTCCAGCTAATCGTCTCCTGTGAACATCAGAGTCCAGCTGGAGACAAGGCGGGCGTGTGCGTGCTGAAAGCCTGGGGTCGCTCGTGCGGCTGTCCTAAGGCGGGGTTCACTGTCAAAAGAGGCAGAGCTAAGGCAGCGGCCAGCCTCGAGGAGGGATTCTTCGTGAGGGAGGCACCGAGGCTACGACACAAACGCCTTCCACAAGCTCGCTGGGATCCTGAGCCCAGAGTGCACACAGATGTGATCTCACACACACACACACACACACACACACACACACACACACACTCCCTCATTTAGAAACCAAGGGAAGTGAAAAGCTCTGCTATAATTTAGTACAGTCAATAACAATGGGAAATTCTGTAAAGCCACTCCCTGCTCTTACCCAAGAGAGTGTGGTCGGCCTTCTGGCCCATGTTCCTCAGACGGCAGTCCTGACTCCCCGCATCATTCTGTCTGTAGAGATGGTGCCCAGGACGTAGGGAGCACTTAAGAAACACTGCCTAATAGCTCACAGGTCCCTGAAGAGTCTGTCGTGCCCAACTGGGCTTTGGGGTTGTCCGTTCCAGACGTGGCTCTGAGCCTGAAATGCTGGGGCAGACTCCCTGGTCTTCTTTCAAACACAAAATCAAAGGGGGACAGCAAGACGTTTACCTGCTTGGAGGCATTTAACAATGTTTTTTAACGTTTGCTGAGTCTCTGTTGCAACGCACACGCTGCTCCAGTTGTGCCACCCGGGCTTAGCTGCCCCGCGGCATGGGGGATCTCAGTTCCCCTACCGGGGACCAAACCCAGGTCCCAGCACTGGAAGGAGGATTCTTAGCCACTGGGCCACCAGGGAAGTCCCGAGGGTACGTTATTCTTAACACTAGAGGAGAAACGCCTTCCTGCCCCTCCTCCTATGGTTCACGCTGACACTGAGCCTCTCGGCGCCGCCGTTTCAACAGGGCCTGAATACTCAGCATCGGTCCTTAATTTCATTGACCATGTTATTCCCAAAGGAGATGATTCTGTTTAGTCTACTTCCCTAACAAGAACTCCACTCACAATGCGAAGGCTCATATCCTTAATTTCTAAAATAAAAAGATGTCAAATTCTCTAATATGTATCCAGAGGATCTATTTTCCAGCCTCCTGCCTTGAAACTCTGTACATTTTTTAAAAACTATTTTTTCCAGTTTCTATTACTTAAAGCTTTTTATACTATAAATACTTTTAATTTTTATTGGAGTGTAATTGTGTTAGTTTCAGGTGCTTAGCAGCACAGTGAGCCAGTTACACTTACGCTGCCAGGGCTGGTCAGTCTCCAGGCCGTGACCCCATGGTCTGTAGCCCGCCAAGCTCCTCTGTCCATGGGATTCTCCAGGCAAGAATACTGGAGTGGGTTGCCATTCCCTTCTCGAGGGGATCTTCCCGACCCAGGGATCGAACCTGAGTCTCCTGCATTGCAGGTGGCTCTTGACCACTGAGCCACCTGGAAAGCCCAGTTGTACGTACATATACATCCTCTCTTTATAAGACTGGTTTCCCATATAGGCCATTACAGAGCACTGAGTAGCACTATAGAGAAGGTCCTCGTCACTCATCTATTCTACAGATAGTACTGTGTATATGTCAACATGGCAATCCACTCCAGCACTATTGCCTGGAAAATCCCATGGACAGAGGGGTCGGAAAGAGTCAGACATGACTGAGCGACTTCACTCATTTACATGTCAACGCCAGTATTCCACTTTATCCCCCCCTCACCAGGTTTCACTCCTTTCTTTTTAACCCGGGAGTTGGATGGAAAAGCACTCTTTCATTTGTGAAACATACAATATGTATTAAATGTACTATATGTTTAAGAGAAAGCTTGGAGCAAACCAGATACACGTCCCCTTCAGAAAGCCCAGTTGACGTACATATACATCCTCTCTTTATAAGACTGGTTTCCCATATAGGCCATTACAGAGCACTGAGTAGCACTATAGAGAAGGTACTCGTCACTCATCTATTCTACAGATAGTACTGTGTATATGTCAACATGGCAATCCACTCCAGCACTATTGCCTGGAAAATCCCATGGACAGAGGGGTCGGAAAGAGTCAGACATGACTGAGCGACTTCACTCATTTACATGTCAACGCCAGTATTCCACTTTATCCCCCCCTCACCAGGTTTCACTCCTTTCTTTTTAACCCGGGAGTTGGATGGAAAAGCACTCTTTCATTTGTGAAACATACAATATGTATTAAATGTACTATATGTTTAAGAGAAAGCTTGGAGCAAACCAGATACACGTCCCCTTCTCACGGGCTGGAGAGCTGGTTAATCCAGGGGCTCGGCGGCCTTGGCCTCGCCGGCTGGCCCCCGGTGTCAGGTCAGGCTGCAGAGCTTACGGAAACCACTCTGTCCGGCCTTGGAAATACCTCGCTTGTCAAACTGCAATTTTCCAAGGGCTTTCGGAGCTGAAGGCGCTACCCAGCCACCATCAAACCCCTTCTGACCGTGGACCAGGCCACACTAACGCTGTTTTGTTCTTGGACCCTCAGCAATTGCTTGGACGGTTGTTGGTGTTTAAGACACTGTGCCTGACGGCCCTGAGGCGCAGGGGTTGTGCTGAGCCCGAGGGACAGAGGAGGCCAGCCAGGGGACGAAGGAGACACCTCTGCTCACTGGGCGCTCCTCCGGGACGGGCCGAGGGCGGCAGCTGGATGAGGGCGGCTGTCAGGCCGGGGATTTCACATCGAGTCGTCACCCGGCCCACCCACCCCGCTCCGCTGGGGGGTCCGCCCTCACGAGCATGACTCTTCCCTGCGCTGTGTTACGTGTGAGCAGCACCCCAGTCAACACCTGGACGCTTGGAGCAAAGCTAAGAGCTGCCACGACGGATAGAGACACGACTGTGTCCACCCCGAGAAGGACCGGACAGCCGTCCCAGCCACTGGTCGTGAATGTGGGCTGGAGGCCTACCTTCCTGCATGTACTTGCTTAGAACAGATATGCCTTAACCACCTGGTTTTAGCCACTGATATTCTTTCTAAAGTTCTACAACTTAGCTTTCCCTAAGAGCTGATAAACAAACAGCTCCCCACATAACCTGGGAGAATGCAAACTGGGAATAGAAATAATGTACTTGGGCAACATGGCTGGACCTAGAGATTATCACACTACATGAAGCAAGTCAGACAGAGAAAGACAAGCAGCGTATGGTGTAGCCTATAGTTAGTGAGTTAGTTGTGCAGTCATGACTGACTCTCTGAGATCCCATGGACTGTAACCTGTGAGGCTCCTCTGCCCATGGGATTCTTCAGGCAAGAACACTGGAGTGGGGAGCCATTCCCTTCTCCAGGGGATTGAACCTGGGACTCCTGCACTGCAGGCAGTTTCTTCACTGTCTGAGCCACTAGGGAAGCTTGTGATATCACTTACATGCGGAATCTGAAAAAAATGATACAAACAAATTTCCTTACAAAATAGAAACAGACTCACAGACAAAGAAAATACACTTATGGGGTTACCAAAGGGGAGCGGGGCAGGGGATGAGTGAGGAGTGGGAGATTAACACACACACACTGCTAGGCATAAAGCAGAGAAATCAGCAAAGACCTACCGCACAGCACAGGGAACTATAGTTAACATCCTGTAATAAGCTACATTGCACAAGAATCTGAAAAAACATATACACATGCACTTACAACTAAATCACAGTGCTGCACACCCAGAACACTGTAAATCAGCTACCCTTCAATTCAAGAAAAAGAGAAAGAATGGCTTTAACTTTGAGGAGGTAGTTTATCGAGTACTTTGGAAAAAATAGTTTCTGAAAATTAACCTCTTGGATAAAGAACCCATCTGCCAATGCAGGAGACGTGTGTTCAATCCCTGGGTCAGGAAGGCTCCCTGGAGGAGGGCATGGAGACCCACTCCAGTATTCTTGCCTGGAGAATCCCATGGACAGAGGAGCCTGGCGGCATATGGTCCATAGAGTCACAAAGAGTTGGACATCCCTGAATCAATTAAGCACTTAGAACTTTCTGACTGAATGCCTCCTGTTACAGATCACAGACTATTTCGGTAAAGGCTTTGCCTTGAGTTTAAAACTGAATTAGTCAAACTGAATCATGTTTCTGTATACCTGAAACTAACATAGCATTATAAATCAACTATATTCTAATATAAAGCAAAAATTAATAAGTCATTTCTAAAAAATAAAGCTGAGTATGCAGAGTACATCATGAGAAACGCTGGACTGGAAGAAGCACAAGCTGGAATCGAGATTGTCGGGAGAAATATCAATCACCTCAGATATGCAGATGACACCACCCTTATGGCAGAAAGTGAAGAGTCTTGATGAAAGTGAAACAGGAGAGTGAAAAGGTTGGCTTAAAGCTCAACATTCAGAAAACAAAGATCATGGCATCTGGTCCCATCACTTCATGGCAAATAGATGGGGAAACAGTGGAAACAGTGTCAGACTTTATTTTGGGGGGGGCTCCAAAATCACTGCAGATGGTGACTGCAGCCATGGAATTACTCCTTGGAAGGGAAGTTATGACCAACCTAGACAGCATATTAAAAAGCAGAGATATTACTTTGCCAACAAAGGTCCATCTAGTCAAGGCTATGGTTTTTCCAGTGGTTATGCATGGATGGGAGAGTTGGATGGTGAAGAAAGCTGAGCACAGAGGAATTGATGCTTTTGAACTTTGGTGCTGGAGAAGACTCTTGAGAGTCTCTAGGACTGCAAGGAGATCCAACCAGTCCATTCTGAAGGAGATCAGTCCTGAGTGTTCTTGGAAGGACTGATGCTAAAGCTGAAACTCCAGTACTTTGGCCACCTCATGCGAAGAGGTGACTCATTGGAAAAGACTCTGGTGCTGGAAGGGATTGGGGGCAGGAGGAGAAGGGGATGACAGAGGATGAGACGGCTGGATGGCGTCATTGACTTGATGGAAGTGAGTCTGAGTGAACTCCGGGAGTTGGTGATGGACAGGGAGGCCTGGCGTGCTGCGATTCATGTGGTCGCAGAGAGTCGGACGTGACTGAGCGACTGAACTGAACTGAACTCTGTTGATGCGTCCACTTCACCAGTGACATTCCCTAGGTCCCTGCTGTGTACCAAGCAATGAAACCTGGGATATAGAGAAAAATAAGGGACAACTTCTAACCCCAATCAACTTTTTAGGTCGAGGAAATCGTCTCAAAGAGAAGAAACAATCTCTTCCACTCGGCTGAGTATGAAAAAGTGCTGTCAGAGATGCTGACCAGACAAGAGAGTGACTCACAACAGTCCGGGGCACACAGCAGGCGAGACGGGGTGCAACGTGTGTCTCTTTTCTCCTGCCACCTGGGATCGAGCGGGAGTCCAGCAAGTCCAGGCATGGAGCCCCGATGCGGAGATCCTGGCCAGGGTGACCTCTTAGCTGGGACCCTGCTCTGAACTCTCAGACCGCACTCACGTCCCTGCTGGCCTGGACCATGCGACGCCCTTACCCAGCAAGCAGCAGCTACAGGCCAGGTGAGCATCTCAGCTCAGCTCGGACCCTCGCAGCTCTGCATGTTTTCAGGCGATGTAGTGCACGGGACCAGTCCACTGGGCTTGGAAGGCACTCGGTAAAGACAGTATTGGGATCACGACCCCACACGCCCACCTCTTCCTCTGTGAGAGTCACCTCTGTCCTGGCGGCTGACAGCACACGGCATCACCCACCTTGACTCCTCCTTAAAAGGTGGGAGGACAAGCCAATAAATAAACATCTCACTTTGGCCTCCCTTGGGCATCAGTTTGCACTGGACAATTAAGAACTGTCTCCACAGATGCAAATCATGTTATCTGGTAGTAAGGTGAGAACGGTTCCCAGGCGGCGCAGTGGCAAAGAATCTGCCTGATAATGCAGGAGACCCAGGAGACGTGGGTTTGATCCCTGGGTCAGGAAGATGCCCGGAGGAGGAAGTGGAAACCCACCCCAGTATTCTTGCCTGGAGAATCCCCTGGACACAGGAGATGGGGGGACCACAGTCCACAGTGAGAAAAAGAAAAAATAAGTAAGTAATGGGATTTTAAGAAAACAGACAAGAACAGCAAGGACGGGGGCTCTGGAGTCCATTCTGGCGCGCACAGAGAAATCTCCCGGGAGACAGGGCATTTTTTCACTTTTTCTTTTTCTAAACCAGCTTAATCAACTGGTGTCTGCTTATGGACACAATCTGAAGGGGAAAATTCAGGAAGTGGACTGGAAGAGCTTTGGTCAGCTGCAGCTTTTACCTTAGTTCGTCACTAGCTTTTCACGAAATCAGGACGCAGCTTCAGTGCAGGAAACGAGATTTAGGAGAAGCCTAGTGGCCTCCATTGTGGCTCAGACGGCAAAGAACCCGCCTGCGATGCCGGAGACCCAGCTTCGACCCCTGGGCAGGAAGGTCCCCTGGAGGGGGGCGTGGTAACTTACTCCAGTATTCTTGCCCAGAGACTCCCATGGACAGAGGAGCCTGGCGGGCTCCATGGGGTCAGTGCATGGGGTCACAAGGACTCGGACATGACCGAGAGACCAACACACTGGTTGAACTCAGTCAACGGATGCTCCTGCAGAATCTCCTCTTCTGCGTGAGGAGCCCAGAACCCCGAGATGCATCCCAGCCTCTCCTCTGCACGCCTCTCCTCCTCACACTCTGAGGTCTGTGCCCTGTGACATGTCCACACCCATCTCACTCCTGTCTTCAAGGTGCGTTAAATCCACGGAATACAGTTTCTAGTCCACTTTCCACGTCGCTATGGGGAAGGCAAATCCCCTTCAGTGACGCGCCTCCACCCCTTTAAAAAGCACCCGCACTTTCTGCAGGATGAAGACTGTGGTCCCCAGTTTCGGTCTCCACTGCATCCCCGTGGCTGGGACAGAAGTGCTCAGCTCAGGAAGTGCCTCTCGCCTGCCTCTCCAGCCACGTCCCCTGCAGGTTCCCGATGGACCCCCGTTCATCTGCCCTGCCGCCTCCCGTGTTTTGCACGGCGTGGCACCCAGTGTCTTAGGAGGCTGGACCTGCGAGGGCTCACACCTCCTCTCACCACATCCACCCGGAAAGCCCACCTCATCTTTCAGCCCACACAGCCCCTGACCCCAGATGAGTCCACACGAAACCCAGCCATGCCCAGGATCCCAGAGGCTCGAGGCTGGAGCCTTGAGATAGGAATACCTCAAGGGATATTGACCACAGCAATACAGGAATAGACCTGCGACAGGAACACTGCAGGTTTCAGACTCAGGGGCACACGGTCAGCTTTTGGGGGAGGCCCTGGGCTGATTTCACATCCAGCCTGGGTACAACAGGCTTTGGGGGCTGGCGTGGGTGCCCAATGGTGAATCACCACATCTCTCCCAAAGACTGATTATTTATTGTTTCTAAGGGGGACGAAAGTTTTCCACTCACAGATTGGAAACTACCTGAACTTTATGGCCCGAAACTATTCGTGATTCTTTAAAAATGAACCCTTGGCCAGACTTGATTCACATCTAACCAGAAAGCCACGTTTTCATCTCTTCCTTAAGCTACAAACAAGCATAGTTTTAAGGGACATTCAACTGGGCATTCCCTGATGCTCAGGATCCTGAAATGGTTAACATACTCACGAAAACAGAGTGCGGTTCTGGTAAGCACACGGCCCAACTGTTCAGGAGGATAACCTGTGAGGTTCGAGTGTTTCGAGCACTTCAGAACTGCCCCTCCCTCCCCCGGCCCACGCCCCTGACCACCCCTCCATAGGATTTGGCAGAGAACATAATAATTTTGGAAAATGATGAAGGAAAGATAAAAGTGATGAAAACGAAACATGGCTGATGGTTAATCTCCGCATCTTCAAATGTCACACAGTTCTTCAACTAATTTAAAATACCATTGAAGTGAGATGACTCTCTTTAAATATTTTATCACTGAGATGCTGTAAGCTTTCTTACACACACATTACCACATTTTTCACTTAATTACTGATCAAATGCATGAGTTGAAAAGACTAAGATCTTGCCATAAAGCAGAATAATTTGTGAGATGACAGCAAATAGGCCTATGCAATATGTTTCTTTCCATTAAAAAAAAATGCTCTTGGGTAAAAGACACAGACTTAGTTGAATAGAACTCTATTTCTTGTAGTTAATATAGAAACCACACAGGTCCCAGGGCTGGCATAGTAAACCTTTGAACACTACATCTATGAAATTCTGTCTTTTCAAATTTTCAGTACCATTTCTTTTTGCTATATTTATCACATTTTCCAAAATATGAAAATGTCCCTTTGCTTTTAAATGCTGACTACACGTGAGAAATTAGCTCTGGTTCTATTACTTCAAACTAGGCCTTTATTAGCAACACTTGTGCTGTGTTGTCAAGAAGAATTTTAAAACGAGAGTTACCAAATTCGGAGCGTAGACACATCTGTTTTACTTTGCAGTGTTTTATTGTTTTATTTCTTAGCATATGAATTCACAACTATCTTATAACTGAAGACTAAAGAAAAAACATATGTTGGTAAATCTGATTTCTGCATTTTTTTTTCATTCAAGGGAAGTTGCCTCCCTCCGCTGTCTGCCAATAAGTAATAAATGCACTTGGCAAAAAGTTTATTTAAGTTGGCTTTATTAAGCCAACAAAATACAGAAATCAAGTATGGGACAGGCAGAAAAATCTGTTCCTTTGAGTCAATAAAAATCCATCTCCTTAATCCTTTTTTTATTCCAAGCAGTGGTGATTTTTCTCAGCTGACTCACTGGGAACCTTGGTTTAGCTAATCTGTCTTGCTTAGTTATCTTTCTTCTCCAAAGCTTTTCTCAAGAAGCATCCTTTCCCCCTGACAACCATCATCCTTTATGCTTGCGTGGTGTGCGTTTGGTTACGCACATACTCTAGTTAATCCTGATAGAGATTCAAGAGTCAAGGTTTTTATTACTCTCCATATTTTATAAGGACAGAAACAGCAGTAGCTTGCACGCTGAAGCAGAAGGTACAGAGAGATGACCACAGCAGACAAGGCGGCCCAAGCGTGGCCCCAGGTGTCCCTCCTGGCCCTCTGCCACAGCTTCCTACCAGGGTCGCCCGCTTGTCACGGCCGTCAGTCACGACTCCTCCTCCACGCCCCAGTCCACCCGCTACGGGGCTACAGCTCAGCCAGGACCACACAGGAAAACGTGATCGAGCTGGACAACCTTCTTAGAAAAGAAGGTTCTTCTCTTTTGGAAAAACAAAAGCAGGGATGGACTCCAAGGCACGCAAGGGTTGGGATCACTTGGTCACTTGGGTGAGGAAAGGGTTCCTTACCTAAACTAAAGAGCACCAAGAACTTCAGGCACACGAACTCTCGCTGATCCAACTGTAGAGAACGAAGCTTTGCCACCAGTTCCTGGGCATGGCTCATGAGGTTGGTGAGCGTGGCCCCCGCCTGTGAGGCTATGACGGAGTAGTCCACCTGTAACACAGAACCGCGGCGTTAGTGGGAAAGACTGCACGTGCGGAACCAGCAAGGCTGGTATATTCACTACGTATTGAGACTTCACATATATATAAACACACATACATGCACATACATGGGGCTTCCCAGGTGGTTCAGCGGTAAAGAATCTGCCTGCCAATGCAGGAGACTTGGGAAACACAGGTTCGATCCCCGGGTCGGGAAGCTCCCCCAGAGGAGGAAACAGCAACCCACTCCAGTATTCTTGCCTGGAGAACCCCATGGATGGAAGAGCCTGGTGGGCTACAGTCCATGGGATCTCAAAAAGAGTTGGACGTGACTAATCACACATACCACACCATATATATACATATACATGTGTGTGTGTATATACATATATATTTTTTTTCCCCCGCCTTGAAACTTTTAAGCACTGCAGGCAAAATCAGATTCATAATACCGGATACTCTGTGCAGGCAAGCAGTTTAAGACACAGTCTATTATGATAAATTGTATCATAATCTTTCTGACCAATCTCATCATTTTGATGAGCTTTGCAGGAAGCAGGTCTTGAAGACCTCAGTTGTACATGTAGATACTTTTATCTTCTTTCCTATTGTGATGTGACATTATCACCCAAGATGAAAACTGTTAACTCATGAATAAGTTTAAAGGAAAATACACCGTCCATAAAAAGTGAATCCAGAGCAGCATTCTAAATGTATGCTCCGTCGCTAAGTGGTGTTCATCTCTGTGAGAACTCATGGACTGCAGCGCGCCAGGCTTCTCTGTCCACAGGATTCTCCAGCCAAGAATAATGGAGTGGGCTTGCCATTTCTTCCTCCAGGGATCTTCCCGACCCAGGAATTGAACCCATGCCTCCTGTATCTCCTGCACTAGCAAGCGATTCTTGGGCAGCCTACATTCTAAGTGTATACAAAGTTAATTAATGAGGCAAGTGAAGGCAGAGATGTGATTATTATTTATTTATTTTTTAAAATATTCAATACAATTATTAAGAGACTTCATTTTAAAGTAACCATTGTCCAAGACTTTATGTTTACAGATGATGAAGGCATCACATTTAGATTATTCTTTGGTTTGAGTGAGTGGGTGATGGTGACGCAGTTGTGTCTGACTCTGCGACCCTACGGACCCACCAGGCTCCTCAGTCCACAGAACTCTCCAGGAAGAACACTGAATACTGGAGTGGGTTGCCATTTCCTTCCGAAGTTCCCTAGTTTGCTGCTTCCTAAAAAGCTACAACAACTAGTGCCCTCACGCAACTGTTAATACATTACTCTCTAAAGACACAACGATCTTCTTTATGAGAAGAATAATTTCTTGATTTGGAAAACAAAAAAGGCTTATTTTCTTCTCTGTTAAAAGAAGAACAAAACAGGAGCAGCAGCAGATGCATCCATCTCAGATTATTCGCAAGGACACCAAAAGCTCGGCCTAAATAGCAAGTTAAGATGTTGGGCTGGCTGTCGACGGCAGAACTGGCTTTGCTGCTGCAATTACAGCATAATGGGAGAGCCCAGTTGGTCCCTGCCGCCCTCATCCTTGTCTTCACTGGCGAGCTCTCCGGCAACCAGATATTCTTTTAGGTGCATTTAATATTTGCAGCAGCAGCAAATTTGTCTGGGAGGCAAGTCCTCATCTGCCACTCACCCGGAGCAGCCTGTATTAAATTTTTATATTTATTGACATTTCATTACCATAATTGACTGCGCTTGCTTCTCTAGGAGAAGGCACAGGGCTGCCTCCTAAGCAGGAGAACGAGTCCCTCGAGGAGAATTTGCAATTAAAAATACGGCAGAATGGATTTTGTGTGTGTGTGTGTGTGTAAATATGATGAGTTGAATTTTCAGCTTTAACTAGAGAATACTGGGTGCACAGAAACCTTTTTTCAGGAGTGAGAAAAATTGAGTCAGTGCAAAGAAAATGCAT